>BSBK01011549.1:0-67500 GCA_027943335.1 Chamaecyparis obtusa | reverse complement strand
TGGATGTGAATCTAGAGTACATCATGATTTTTATTATGCATCGTTGATTAAGTGAATTATTCATGATTAGATTCGATTACTGCACATGATGATTATGTACTTATGATGTTCTAATATTATTGAATGGAAAATTGTGATTTGAATTGAGCTATACATATTGAGTTATGATACTAAATAGGAAATTGAATATGTATATTTCATGTAAAGTTATCATCTTGAACTACTGATGCCCGATGTGAAGTGTGCAGGTATGAGAACCATGGGAATTATCGGAGAACCAAGGTTAAACACATGTGAACTGAGTAAACCAAGGCTTAGTCCAATGTGGGATTACAAAGCCTCGTTGTAATGTGAACTTGTCGTAAAAGTGAATTTTCATGTGCATTAGTAGTTTTTCTTGGCATTTGTATGTAATGTGCAATTGTTAGTGTCACTTGACACTTGTAATGTACTCATTTAAATTTATTTTATTCCAGCCACTTCTAGAGGCCAATAAGAAGTTCTAGGGGTCATTTTTGGCATAATTTATGTATCTTAATGTTAGGGGTATGGGTTAGGAAGGTTTTGAGCATATCCTAAACCCCCTAGAGACTTTGGCAACCCTTTTTTGGACCCATTTACCCTTACCTACGAGATTGGATGGATCTTGACCCTTACCCAACTTCACCTTTCCTTCCAATCAAGCATTAATCATGAGGGGACAAGGGAAATCAAGGAGACCTTAGAGTCAAATCTGCAATTATGATTGGTGGGTGGGTAGAATTTGGAGCCCTTTTTAGAGGCCTTGGATAGAATTAGAGGGTGTTCACCCACTCTCTAATTTTGAGAGACTTTAGGGTTTTGGAGGAGGAAGAAAAGGGGATAAGCTCTTCTCAAATTTCCATTTCCATCACACTTGTGGAGGTTGGTTACTCTTCTCATGGAAGTATTTCTACTTGTGCATTAGATTAGCTTGTATCTATCTCCCTCATGTATATGAATCTTGATTCTTGTTGTGACAATGTGTTGTAAGGAAGGGATTTTTGGTTTGATTTCATGGTTTGATCTTGTTCTTTTTGCTTGATTGAGGGAGTTCTTGTTTATGCGTGTGAGGCATTACTCACCCTTTGGGAAGGGAAGAAGTGGCCTATGGGTGGAGGGGTTAGTTGGGCTCTCCATGAGGTGAGAGTCTCTTCTCTTGGAGAAGAGGGATAAGTCCATGGTGTATGGGCACCATGGAAGCCATTGCATTCTTGTATTTGAAGAGGATGTTAAGCAAAGTATGTGTATGAAGAGGCATTTGGATATGCATGGATATGTAGCCTTGAAGAGGCATTTGAATACTCATGGTGCGAAAATTTGTATGTAATGGCATTCTCCCCTTGGAAAATCCCACCTCCACCCTCTCAATGAGCTTGTAAGACTCATTTGTGTAACCTTGGAAGGGAGTAGTTTGTTGTATGTGCATTTGTGTAAATTTTTTGTGAGCATCTTGTTGATCTTGTTGCATACCCGTTTAGCCTTGGTTCTCCAAGCTTGGGGGTGGTCTCATAAGAGACCTTGGTTGGGTGGTGAGCACCCATGGTTCTCTCCTTTGTTGCAGGTTTTGAGGTCAACACCCAAGTGGAAAAGCTTGAAGAAGTTTCTCTTGTTGAGCTTGTATCAACTCTCCCAAGTTGTTGTATTATTGACCTTGAAGGATATCTCTCTCTCTTTTATATTGTAAAGAATTTCCATTATTGAGTTCATTGTAAAATAGTAGATGTATATGAAAGGGTATATGTAATATGATGAAGTGAAGTAGCTCTTTTATGTTGATCTCTCATTGAGTATTCCATCAAAGTGTAATATATAATTGTAATGTAAATGCCTCTTCATCACAGAGATTATGTAATGAAATTGATAGGATGTCTATAATGAAAATGCAACATATTTCTATCTTGTCTAATTGATTTTTGCTTCTTAAGATAGTGGAGTTATTTTCTTTTAAAAAAAAGTTATTCAAAGTTGGCAAGAGAAGATATGAAATCATTCAATAGTATGTAAAATTGCATTAATATGGATAGCCATGAAACTCTTAATACTTGGATTCATAGTTGAAAGCTCCTTGCAATCTATCTTATGGTAGACCAAACTCATACTTAAATAGACTATACTTGGATAAAGAAACTTGATCATTCCTTATTCTCTTTCAAAAGAATTATCCATGGAATAACTGATAAGATGAAATATCAATAAGAGACATATATACATTCTAGACTTACTCATTACCTTCTTGAGAAACTCTTAAATTGAACCATTAAGTGCATTCTAAACACCTCACCTATGACTAGTAAATAAAACAAAGACATCAAGTTGATGTAATATTTGTCATATGGTAAAAAAAAAAAAAAAAGAGACACTTCCAGAATTTATAAGAGCAATTTTGCTCTCTGGAAAATGTATGGGGATAAAATTATCCCCATACTACACAAAGAATATTCCTTATTTTTGTTTATACACTAAACAAAACTACCTAAACTAAAGCATACTCTAATCTACCTATTACCATGTCATTTACCCACCAAATCATGATTGATGGGGTCTTAGTAAAGTTCACAAATAAAATATCACTTTTAGGCCTTCCCCACTTGTTAGTGGCCCCCATAAAGTCCTCTTCCTAGGTGCAGGAGAGAGGCATGGCAGAGATAACATTAAATATTTGATCATCATACTTTCCCCTACGTGGGTAGAAGGACTTTTAGGAAGTGACACTTACCAAAGGATTTCATTTTGCCTTGCTTTTTACTTTATCTCCATGTATACATGGCTGACATGGTATAATGAACTATCCACCTTTCAACCACCTCTTACATGCGTACCTTATTATGTTCTTGAAGTTTGACATCTTCCCTTTGTCATAAAAAGTATCCTCTTCCCTTGGCATGCGTACCCTTCACTTGGGTATTACCTTGGGGAAAGCAAGAAACTTTATGGTTACACTTTGACTTTAACCCAAATCTCTAACCTTCTAACCTTGGAACCTGCAAGTTTTTCCCCATGTTATGAGTGGGGTCCACCTTGATTTGCCCTCCCTTGCCTAGAAATGTGCCCACTTTGCCTAGGGGCTTAGTTTAGCTTGTAGGGAAGCTAGTGGGTATAGGTGGAGGTAGTAGGTTTAGATAGTAGCTTAGTAAGAGTTAAAGTTTAGTTTAGTTTATTCTTTTTGGATTTGATTCTTTGATGTTTATTATTTTTTTGTATAGTTTATGTTTTAAAATAATAATAATAAGAAAATATTTCCTTGTCATTAATAAAATTTTCTTTAAACAAGTGGGTTTAGATAACATGTTTGGTCAAATTAACTATTTACTTAAATTAATCATTCCATGGGGATTGTTAATACTAGTTGTTAATCCCACATTATTATTGTTAGTTTTATCTCTTAATAAACTTAGCTTTTATGCAACATTAGTTATATTAGGGTAATGTGTTTGAGTATAGTTAGTATTTAACCTCTAGTCTATTAGTAATTATCTTATCTAAGTGTTATAGATTGTATAAGGCTATCATACAAGTTAATTAGGTGTGTATAAATTGTAACTTGATTATTAACCTAAAGCATATTTGGGTATGTTGGAAACTCGATTAAGATCATTATGTTATCGGGTTTGAGATTACCCTTGCTAGATCCACCTTTTGTTTCTATCATTCAAGCATTATCCTAACTACCTTCTGCATAGGAGCATCTGTGTCGATTCTTAGGCTTAGTGGATCGAAGCGTATGTCTAAGACATATGTTACTTCATATCACACTTTAAAAAAAAATTTGTTACATTTTTGGATGTTTAATTTGGGGATGACATTTGGTATCAGAGCCAAGTTTTCAACATTGGAACCTTTAGACCCATTACATTTCAACTCATCTAACTTAACCTATTGTGTAGGATGCCTGTTGTCACACGAGCTAGCCGACGAGGCCAAGGTCGTAGAGCTGCACGAGTTGGTGCAGAGCAGGGAGGTGGACCACCATTGCCACCTCCACCACCACCACCACCACCACCACCTCCACCACCAGACCCTAATCAAGCTATCATGAACGCCCTTCAGAATTTGATTGGGGTAATTCAGCAGAGATTACCACTTGTAGATCATCAGCAGGAGCAACAGGCTTCCGAGAGAGGAGCAGAGATTCCTGGGGGAGGTGGAGCAGCTAGTAGAGATAGGAGTAGGAGTCCTCCACCTAGGGGTGCTGAGGGCCATGGTGATCACGAGGGTGAGTCAGTTCATCATGGGATACGAGATAGAGGTAGACCCCCTAGAGATGTTGGGGATGAGATTCAGGAGTTAATACGACTCCAGCCACCCTTATTTTTGGGATCCACTGACGGGTCAGTAGTAGAGGCCTAGTTACAGAGTTTACAATGATGCTTTGGATTGCGCCCTTACGGGAGTAATCTAAAGGAACGAGTTGTAGTTCATCTCCTACGGGATAAGGCCTCCATTTGGTGGCAGCAGGAGGAGTCCATTGGAGGAGTGGCTATTGACACACTCATTTGGGAGTCTTTTGTAGCCTGATTTTGAGAGAGGTATCTCTCTGACCATTTCAGACAGAGACAGATAGAGGAGTTCCATGATCTCCAGTAGAGAGGCCTCACAGTGGCCCAGTATGAGAGTCAGTTTCTTGAGCTCCTTCCATATGTAGATTATATGAAGGATGAGAAATTGCGTATCCATCGTTTCATTAAGGGACTTAATATGTCTCTCCAGGAGATAGTATGTATAGCTTTTCCTCCCACATTCAGAGATGCAGTTGAGATAGCACTTGTAGCTGAGGATTTTCGCACTAGACAGGAGTCTCGAGATCGGTCTCAGCACCGAAACCCTTCATCCCAGCAGTCAGGACAACAGAAATACACTTGGAAGTGGAAACAGGACCATTCAGCAGGATCCTTTAAGGGTCAACAGTCTCAGCAGCAGGGATCTCAGTAGGGTTCTAGACAGAGACATTCATAGGGTTATCAGGGCTCTAAGCCCAAACAGTGGCAGTCTTAGGGCCCTAGATAGGATCAGAGGACACAGACCCCTCAGGCATAGCCAGCTAGGACTCAGTAGTCCTCTAGGGGTGGATATAGTGGTTCCAATAGGACTAGAGGGTCACATTAGCCTAGGACACAGGGAGTACAGATGCAAACCTGAGGACCATGTTTCACTTGTGGTGGTATGGGTCATATTGTGAGAGAGTTCCCATAGGGACAGTTAGCCAATGGTCAGAGAGGAGCTACCTCAGAGCCTACAGTCGGTGATATGGGTAGATCCCATAGAGTGTTTGCAGTGGTTGATAACCGCCAGGCTGAGCACCGGGCCACAGTCATAGAGGCTATAGGTATGATTCAGGGTATCAGTGTATCTATCTTATTTGATTCAGGAGCCACAGACTCCTTTATTTCCCCATATGTAGTGGAGCATTGCAGGCTGGTGGCAGTTAGACAGGATGTCAGTTGGGAGGTCGAGTTAGCCTCAGGAGCTAGGGTGTCTGTTAGTTCCTTAGTTCACAGTTGCCAGATTCAGATGGGAGACTTAATCATGATGTCTGATCTCCGCATCACCCCTCTAGGTTCTTATGATGTAGTCCTTGGCATGGATTGGCTATATGCCCACAGCGCCAAGATGGATTGTCGACAGAAGAGGGTTGAGTGCATTGATGATCATGGTACTTCTATGGTGATATTTGGAGTACAGAGACCTATATCCCTTCACATAATTTCTGCTATGCAGCTTAGGCGGTGTGTGCAGAAGGGGTGCCAGCTATTTGCCATCACCATTAGTGATAGAGAGGAGGATTCAGAAGGGGAGCCTTCGCTTGAGGACTACCCTATTCTTCAAGAGTTTGCAGATGTATTCCCTACCGAGCTACCTGGCATGCCTCCACCTAGGATAGTTGATTTTCATATAGACCTTGTACTAGGAGCCGAGCCTGTATCTAGAGCACCTTACAGGATGACCACGCATGAGCTCAATGAGCTCAAGATTCAGTTAGAAGAGCTCTTGGAGAAAGGGCATATTTGACCTAGTGTATCACCTTGGGGTGCACCAGTGATTTTTGTGAAGAAGGATGGATCACTTAGATTGTGCATTGATTATTGACAGTTGAATAAAGTAACAATTAAGAATCGATACCCACTCCCCAGGATTGATGATTTATTTGATTAGTTGCAGGGTGCCCGAGTATTCTCAAAGATAGATCTAAAGTCAGGGTACCATCAATTGCGGATTGTGGAGATTGATATCCACAAGATGGCTTTTCATATGAGGTATGGTCACTATGAGTTCACAGTGGTGCCATTTGGCCTCACGAATGCTCCAGCCATGTTCATGAGCCTCATGAACGGAGTATTTCATACATTCTTGGATAAGTTTGTGGTAGTATTCCTTGATGATATTCTGATATATTCTCGTAATGAGGAGGAGCACGAGGAGCATCTAAGATAGGTTTTGTAGTGTTTGAGAGAGAACTAGTTATTTGGCAGCTTGTCAAAATTTGCATTCTTTAGATCTGAGGTATATTATCTTGGTCATGTTATATCTGGTGATGGGATCTCTGTAGACCCATCGAAGATTAGAGCCATTATGGATTGGCCAACACCCACTAGCGTCACCGAGGTTAGGAGTTTTATGGGCTTAGCAGGCTATTATAGGTGCTTTGTGGCAGGGTTTTCTAGGATAGCGCATCCCATTACTTCCCTTCAGAGAAAGGGGAAAAGGTATGAATGGACAGAGAAGTGTGAGAGGGCTTTTCAAGAGCTCAAGAGAGCTCTCACTAGTGCTCCAATTTTAGCAGTGCCAGATCCTTCAGCAAACTTTGTTGTGTGCACTGATGCATCTTTGGATGGTTTAGGAGCAGTTCTTATGTAGGATGGACATCCTATAGCTTTCGAGTCAAGGAAGCTAAAGACCCATGAGCTCAATTATCCTACTCATGATCTAGAGCTTGCAGCAGTAGTTCATGCCTTGGTGAGATGGCGACATTTTCTTCTAGGTCACTGATTTGAGCTCCATTCAGATCACCAGAGCCTTCAGTACATCTTTTCATAGCCCAATCTTAATGCTAGGCAAAGGAGATGGATGGAGTTTTTGTGTGAGTACGATTTTGATGTTCATTACATCAAGGGGAAAGAGAATGTTGTTGCAGATGCCTTGAGTAGGAGGTGACACGAGCTCTCCTCTATGGTTTCTAGTACAAATTTGAGGGAGCACATTTTGCATCACTTGCCAGAGGATGGATTCTATGTAGAGGTTTGTCAGATTATCCATGCTTAGAGGTCCCTTGAGGGGAGATTTGTAGAGTATTATTTAGAGTCCGATGGACTCCTATGTCATAGAGGATGCATCTATGTACCCTCTTCAGGAGACTTGCGAGAGTTTATTGTACTTGAGGCACATAGAGCACCTTATGCAGCTCACCCAGGAGTTAAGAAGCTGCATGCCGATCTGAGATAGTTGTATCATTGGCCGGGCATGAGATTGCAGATTGCCAGCATAGTGGCTAGATGCCTAGAGTGTCAGAGAGTTAAGGCTGAGCACAGTCACCCAGATGGGCTCCTACAACCATATGAGATTGCCGAGTGGAAGTGGGATACTATATCCATGGACTTCATTATCGGTCTTCCTATGTCTTCTCACTACCATGATGCCATCTTGGTGATGGTCGACACATTGACCAAGGTTGCCCACTTTTCACCCGTGCATACTACATTCACAGCATGAGATGTAGCGCAGATGTTTTTGCAGGATATTGTCAGACTTCACGGCATTCCCATAAGATCATCTCTGATAGAGACTCCTTGTTCACATCAGCTTTTTGGAGAGAGCTACAGGCAGCATTGGGCACTAGGCTCAATTTTAGTATGGCATATCATCCTCAGACAGATGGGCAGACAGAGAGGGTTAACCAGGTGTTAGAGGATATGTTACATATGTATGTGATGGACCATCAGGTCAAGTGGGAGGAATACCTACATCTGGTAGAGTTTGCCTATAACAATGGGCATCATTTGTTTATTGGTATGCCACCATATCAGGCCTTATATGGTAGACCTTGCAGGACACCACTGAGTTGGGATAGGATTGAGGATAGGATATCTATTGGACCTCAGTTGGTCAAGGATATGGAGCAGCAGGTGGTCTTGATTAGACAATGCCTTAGAGAGGCCCAGGATCAACAAAAGAAGTATGCTGATGCAAAGAGGGTAGACCACGAGTATATGGTTGGTGATAGGGTCTTCTTGAGAGTGCAACCGCATAAGAGTCCAATCCACTTTGGAAAGGGCTCTAAGTTAGCACCTCGCTTTGTTGGACCGTTTGAGATATTGGAGAGGATAGGACCAGTTGCCTACCGTTTAGCGTTGCCACCCAGCCTGTCATGCATTCATGATGTGTTTCATGTATCTGTGCTACAAAAATATATTTATGATGATTCTCACATTATAGACTGGAATGCCTTGCAGGTGGAGTCAGACGGACAGATGACTTTGGAGCCCATTTGCATTTTGGGCCGACGGACCTTGGCACTATGAGGTAGAGAGCTGGACCAGGTTAGAGTCTAGTGGGATTGTTATGATGAGGTCACAGCTTCATGGGAGGATACAGCACAGATGAGATCACAGTACCCATACCTTTTTGATGAACTCTAGGAGGAAGTTCATGCCTAGGGGGGGAGGATGTGAGGCCTCACCCCGACCCGTCATAGCATCTTTCTTTTTCTGCATTTTGATATAGTGATACACTTGTTGATCTATTTTGGATTGAGACTCGAGATATGATATTTTGATGGTGATTATTATATTATGTATGTGTGGATGTGAATCTAGAGTACATCATGATTTTTATTATGCATCATTGATTAAGTGAATTATTCATGATTAGATTCGATTACTGCACATGATGATTATGTACTTATGATGTTTGAATATTATTGAATGGAAAATTGTGATTTGAATTGAGCTATACATATTGAGTTATGATACTAAATAGGAAATTGAATATGTATATTTCATGTAAAGTTATCATCTTGAACTACTGATGCTTGATGTGAAGTGTGTAGGTATGAGAACCATCAGAATTATCAGAGAACCAAGGTTAAACACATGTGAACTGAGTAAACCAAGGCTTAGTCCAATGTGGGATTACAAAGCCTCGTTGTAATGTGAACTTGTCGTAAAAGTGAATTTTCATGTGCATTAGTAGTTTTTCTTGGCATTTGTATGTAATGTGCAATTGTTAGTGTCACTTGACACTTGTAATGTACTCATTTAAATTTATTTTATTCCAGCCACTTCTAGAGGCCAATAAGAAGTTCTAGGGGTCATTTTTGGCATAATTTATGTATCTTAATGTTAGGGGTATGGGTTAGGAAGGTTTTGAGCATATCCTAAACCCCCTAGAGACTTTGGAAACCCTTTTTTGGACCCATTTACCCTTACCTACGAGATTGGATGGATCTTGACCCTTACCCAACTTCACCTTTCCTTCCAATCAAGCATTAATCATGAGGGGACAAGGGAAATCAAGGAGACCTTAGAGTCAAATCTGCAATTATGATTGGTGGGTGGGTAGAATTTGGAGCCCTTTTTAGAGGCCTTGGATAGAATTAGAGGGTGTTCACCCACTCTCTAATTTTGAGAGACTTTAGGGTTTTGGAGGAGGAAGAAAAGGGGATAAGCTCTTCTCAAATTTCCATTTCCATCACACTTGTGGAGGTCGGTTACTCTTCTCATGGAAGTCTTTCTACTTGTGCATTAGATTAGCTTGTATCTATCTCCCTCATGTATATGAATCTTGATTCTTGTTGTGACAATGTGTTGTAAGGGAGGGATTTTTGGTTTGATTTCATGGTTTGATCTTGTTCTTTTTGCTTGATTGAGGGAGTTCTTGTTTATGGGTGTGAGGCATTACTCACCCTTTGGGAAGGGAAGAAGTGGCCTATGGGTGGAGGGGTTCGTTGGGCTCTCCATGAGGTGAGAGTCTCTTATCTTGGAGAAGAGGGATAAGTCCATGGTGTATGGGCACCATGGAAGCCATTGCATTCTTGTATTTGAAGAGGATGTTAAGAAAAGTATGTGTATGAAGAGGCATTTGGATATGTAGCCTTGAAGAGGCATTTGAATACTCATGGTGAGAAAATTTGTATGTAATTGCATTCTCCCCTTGGAAAAGCCCACCTCCACCCTCTCAATGAGCTTGTAAGACTCATTTGTGTAACCTTGGAAGGGAGTAGTTTGTTGTATGTGCATTTGTGTAAATTTTTTGTGAGCATCTTGTTGGTCTTGTTGCATACCCATTTAGCCTTGGTTCTCCAATCTTGGGGGTGGTCTCATAAGAGACCTTGGTTGGGTGGTGAGCATCCATGGTTCTCTCCTTTGTTGCATGTTTTGAGGTCAACACCCAAGTGGAAAAGCTTGAAGAAGTTTCTCTTGTTGAGCTTGTATCAACTCTCCCAAGTTGTTGTATTATTGACCTTGAAGGATATCTCTCTCTCTTGTATATTGTAAAGAATTTCCATTATTGAGTTCATTGTAAAATAGTAGATGTATATGAAAGGGTATATGTAATATGATGAAGTGAAGTAGCTCTTTTATGTTGATCTCTCATTGAGTATTCCATCAAAGTGTAATATATAATTGTAATGTAAATGCCTCTTCATCATAGAGATTATGTAATGAAATTGATAGGATGTCTATAATGAAAATGCAATATATTTCTATCTTGTCTAATTGATTTTTGATTCTTAAGATAGTGGAGTTATTTTCTTTTAAAAAAAAGTTATTCAAAGTTGGCAAGAGAAGATATGAAATCATTCAATAGTATGTAAAATTGCATTAATATGGATAGCCATGAAACTCTTAATACTTGGATTCATAGTTGAAAGCTCCTTGCAATCTATCTTATGGTAGACCAAACTCATACTTAAATAGACTATACTTGGATGAAGAAACTTGATCATTCCTTATTCTCTTTCAAAAGAATTATCCATGGAATAACTGATAAGATGAAATATCAATAAGAGACATATATACATTCTAGACTTACTCATCACCTTCTTGAGCAACTCTTAAATTGAACCACTAAGTGCATTCTAAACACCTCACCTATGACTAGTAAATAAAACAAAGAGATCAAGTTGATGTAATATTTGTCATATGGTAAAAAAAAGAAAAAAAGAGACACTTCCAGAATTTATAAGAGCAATTTTGCTGTCTGGAAAATGTATGGGGATAAAATTATCCCCATACTACACAGAGAATATTCCTTATTTTTGTTTATACACTAAACAAAACTACCTAAACTAAAGCATACTCTAATCTACCTATTACCATGTCATTTACCCACCAAATCATGATTGATGGGGTCTTAGTAAAGTTCACAAATAAAATATCACTTTTAGGCCTTCCCCACTTGTTAGTGGCCCCCACAAAGTCCTCTTCCTAGGCGTAGGAGAGAGGCATGGCAGAGATAACATTAAATATTTGATCATCATACTTTCCCCTACGTGGGTAGAAGGACTTTTAGGAAGTGACACTTACCAAAGGATTTCATTTTGCCTTGCTTTTTACTTTATCTCCATGTATACATGGCTGACATGGTATAATGAACTATCCACCTTTCAACCACCTCTTACATGTGTACCTTATTATGTTCTTGAAGTCTGACATCTTCCCTTTGTCATAAAAAGTATCCTCTTCCCTTGGCATGCGTACCCTTCACTTAGGTATTACCTTGGGGAAAGCAAGAAACTTCATGGTTACACTTTGACTTTAACCCAAATCTCTAACCTTCTAACCTTGGAACCTATGAATTTTTCCCCATGTTATGAGTGGGGTCCACCTTGATTTGCCTTCCCTTGCCTAGAAATGCGCCCACTTTGCCTAGGGGCTTAGTTTAGCTTGTAGGGAAGCTAGTGGGTATAGGTGGAGGTAGTAGGTTTAGATAGTAGCTTAGTAAGAGTTAAAGTTTAGTTTAGTTTATTCTTTTTGGATTTGATTCTTTGATGTTTATTATTTTTTTGTATAGTTTATGTTTTAAAATAATCATAATAAGAAAATATTTCCTTGTCATTAATAAAATTTTCTTTAAACAAGTGGGTTTAGATAACATGTTTGGTCAAATTAACTATTTACTTAAATTAATCATTCCATGGGGATTGTTAATACTAGTTGTTAATCCCACATTATTATTGTTAGTTTTATCTCTTAATAAACTTAGCTTTTATGCAACATTAGTTATATTAGGGTAATGTGTTTAAGTATAGTTAGTATTTAACCTCTAGTCTATTAGTAATTATCTTATCTAAGTGTTATAGATTGTATAAGGCTATCATACAAGTTAATTAGGTGTGTATAAATTGTAACTTGATTATTAAACTAAAGCATATTTGGGTATGTTGGAAACTTGATTAAGATCATTATGTTATCAGGTTTGAGATTACCCTTGCTAGATCCACCTTTTGTTTCTGTCATTCAAGCATTACCCTAACCACCTTCTGCATAGGAGCATCCATGTCGATTCTTAGGCTTAGTGGATCGAAGCGTATGACTAAGACATATGTTACTTCATATCACACTTTAAAAAAAAATTTGTTACATTTTTGGATGTTTAATTTGGGCATGACACATGTAAAACATATAATAATAGAATGTATAGGTCTAGTAGCATCATATATGTAATACCCTAAGCTAGGTCACCATGAATCATATGAACTTAGTGACCCTTTGACTAAGTGCCCTACTCCAACGACATGTTACAACTAACCCATACAAATTTAGTACGACAACTAGTTATATATTAAAATATAATTATGTAAACTTTCACAAGTATAAATAACATGTTCCCATATGACATATATATAAACATATAAATCTACATACACACACACATGTTTAAGTATTTAAAACTCACCTACCCACTAAAAGACATCTTATTGACTGAATCTCTCCTATGCACATGCTCTGACCCTAGGCTAGGGGTAATATGAGCTAAATGTTCCTACAAAAAATAAATATACCCATTAGTACAGGTGACTAAAAATAATTAAACTATGTGTATAATATAAACTAAAAATTGAATAAGTGTATATTGATCTTAAATTAAATTAAATTAAATAATAGGGTTTCAAGATCAGGAAGATCATCAACTACCATCATATCCTCCATCAAAGATACATCATGTATAAATATTTTGTCATAATCTGCTCTAGTAATGAGGAGTGTGGGGGGATTAGTATCTAAGATGGGAGTGGTGTAAATTATAACTATAGTAGCATATCCATATACCCCATTTGACCCACCTAAATTGACCCCTACAAATATTTCTCAAATGCCTCCATGCCATCAATTGTGATACAAATATCATTAAATCATATCTCATCCTCTACAACTATGGACTAATTTATGTGATGGTCATGCTATGTAGAGTGATGTGAGTGTTGCATATGACCTGGTGTAGTTTGGGTCATTGAACCTAAAGGTTCTAATAATCTAATCAAATATCTACCAATCTGTAGAAGGGCCTTGGGGAAATAAAATGACATCTCAGTATGACTCTAATCTCCTACAAGAGCTTATAAATAATGTAGGGTGGTCAGGCTAGTAGCTATTTATGGCTCAAAATTTCTCCCTACAATGAATTATGCCTCTAAATATGATCTCATTTAGGTTCTACTCAAAATGTATACGCCGAGTGTATCTAATGTAATAGTGGTTGATATAGATGCAATATCACCAATCGTGGAAATTTATTCCCTCTTGGAAGAAATAAGAACTATATCTACAGTAGGTTCCATAGATGGTGCTATACTTAGAAATCTCTGGCTGACCAACTATTTATGAGTGGGTGTAGTTCAATTAGCTTTGACATACTAATCATGATTAGTAACTCTACCATGCCCCTAACCAAAATAAGAAATAATATCTAGGTAGTTTATGTTGAGGCCCAAACGGACCTCAACATATAAATATTATATAAAATCTATTTATTTATACTAATCATGATTAGTAACTCTACCATGCTCCTAACCAAAATAAGAAATAATATCTAGGTAGTTTATGTTGAGGCCCAAACAGACCTCAACATACAACTATTATATAAAATCTATTTATTATTATGATAAATACCATGCATGGAAAGGAATCATGGGTAATTCCAAGAGGCTATCTCTAGATCAGGACATCATTTCACCTGATAAACCCTCACCTTGGCTTCCACACATAAAATAGGAATACCTCCCATTTTATTATGTCCTTGTAAATATGGCTCTAGGTTATATCCAAGGATACATAGCCAGAGATCTTTTCTCTCAATGTCTGAAAAATATGAGAAATAATCTTTGGTGTATATACATTATGTGTTCTCAAGTACTCACTTAGTCTCTTAATAATTGACAAAAAAGTGGTACATATATCTTCATAAACCCCATCAGATGCACATATCACAACTCTCAACCTCCTCATCTCAACATCAACATAGTGGAAAGTACTAGTGATGTAAGGAATAATAGGCCCATGAGGATGTGCGTTGATCTAGAAATTCAAAATGTGTGTTGAAGACAAAAAAATTCCTTAGAGAATTTTAGTCTTATTCAATTTTTATTTCTCTCTGTTTTGGTTAGAGGGCTTAGGGTTTTAATATATTTCCCTTTATTTCTCATTGATTGTGTAAAAACCCTATATTATTTCTAATCCATCGTTATGTTTTGGGCCTTACTAAAAATGAGTTAAGGTTTTTTATATCCTCAAAAGGGGGCCATGTTATTTCATTATGTTTTAATATTATCAAGTTGGCTCTTTAATTTTTCCTATGTTTTCCCAATCTCTAATGTCCCCATAGTCACATGTTTACTAAAAATGTAAGGATAGTGTTCTCATCCTATGATGCCCCCCTTTTCTTTAACATTAAAGTGATACGTGTCAAATTTTTAGTGGTCACCTCTATCTCATGAATCCTTTTTCCTGAGAATTTTATTGACTGCAACATCATGAGGAACTCATCTATCATACCTTTCTTTTCCATAGAAACCATGAGAAATTCTTTATTTCATATGCCCATTGCCTTTTGTGAAAGTTTGACCTAGTTAAGGTGCATCTTTTTTCACATGGTGATAGTGGATGGTGATGTCTTAAAGTTGAAGATAAATATAATTGAAGCTTAATAGTCAAGGTAAAAGGATATTTTATGTAAGGAAGTAAGTTGACAATAGATCATACATCTCTCATAATATTGTGATCAAGAGATGCTAGTATTTAAGCATTGTGACATCATGAGATGATGCTACGCATCCTTGCCAAGCTAGGACAAGCTGATGGTCATTTTGTTGGACCTAGTTTCCAAGTAGGAAGTCAATATCAGGTTGACTAATAAGATCCATTCGATGAACCAAAGTGGAGGAAGATAAACAAGAAGAATAAAAATTTGTTCCAATTAATATTTGCACTATGTTTTGGCTACAGTGAACATTAATGGAGGACAGTATGTTGTAGCTAGTTTTAGAAAAGAAAAAAGGAGGATTTTCTAACCATTATGATTCACAAAGCATTCATATGAGAGGAGAATTTATTTCATGAGATAAAGGATATTGAAATAAGATTTTAAAGTGTAGAATTAGGGTTTTCTTATGTGTTAAAGAAATAATTAAATTTATTATCTTTCCTTGGTTGTTTTAAAGCTTTTGATTTGGGAATTGATCTTAAATTGTAGGAAAAATATTTATTTGTAGTTCAAGATTAAAGTGTTGATAAAATAGGGTAGAGAGTTGTTGTAATCGTCATTATAATTGAAAATTTTTGCAAGCCCTAGCTTTTCCTCCCTATTTGAAATTTGAAATTGAAGTCCCTTTTTTTGTTAAAAAGATACACTAAAGACCTCATTTTAGACAAATTGAGTATCAGAAGAGGAACCTATATGGTATTTCCTTTGATCAATTAAAGCCCTCAATAAATGATCGATACCAAGGATAGAAGTTCATAGCAGGTAAAACCATAGGTGAGGGTATAATAGAAAAAAAAATACTACAAATGGAAGGATGCCAATCACAGGTCTGGATATATTCATAGGGTGGTTTGGACAGAGAAAGTTTCAGTTTCCTATCTCAGTGTCTAGCAGTATAATTTGTGAGAGTTGGTGATGCCAAATGTCTTCATGGATGTTGATTTACTTAAATAAGTGGTAGACAAATATGAGCTAATTATAACATTTGTGAGGAGTAATGAGGGAGAAGTATTACTGTCAATCAAAAGGGAATACATTCAAAAGGTTTTTGGTTTGTATGTGCTTTCTTATTTCCTAGAGCATATTGATTTGGAGGAGTTATAGGAAACATACATAAGGATGAAAGGTTTTTTTAGTGGAAATATTCTTCATATCCATCTTTCCACAGTTGGAAAAACAAAATACTTTGTTGGCCCAATTTTAGTGAAACCATTTTGAATTGATGCCTTCTCTTAGTACCTCACGGCTAAATTTTTCTCACTTTTCCAATTTCTAGGGTTTCACCCAAGTACAATCATGCCAATGACATATATGTATATGGAAATCCAAATCTACCATCCAAATTTTGCAATGATATATAACTATGCCTCATACCTCAAATAGAGGATACATGAGGGGTTACATGAAATCAAGAAGGGTAATCTTGAAACCCAATTCTTCTGATATTATTTGTTAATGCATATGTTCTTATATAAAAATGTAGACTTATTTGAAGAGTTTATGAATTTGAGAAGAGTATTTGATGGAATTGAGATGTTAGTACAAATGTAGAGCATGGATATATCATGGGATAGTGAGGCGGCCAATTCTGTCAGATTTGATAATTGTTTTTCATCAAGATTAAGGGCTAGGATAACCATCAATCTGCCTAGAATCCCACATGTAGTTTCATGATTTATTGAGGTCTAAGGAAATGGAACCATCTCTCAAGGTATAACAAAATTGGGGGGATCTTATCCCTTACCTTGTCAACATAATATTAAGAGTTTATGGTTTTCCAAAGGAGACACATGTGTTTCCCCACAATGTACCACTTAGATTTGGATTTTTGGAGGTGATTTGGCTGGCTGGTTGTATCCTAGAAAAGGATTTGAGTGAAAAGGATAAGGTCACAATATTTCCTAATTATACAATTGCCACTTATTCTGTGATAACAAAAGTAGCTTGGATTAATTTTGACAAGGTCTTTGAGCCTTATAATTTGGAGGTTGGCTCAAATATGTATAGTGATCTAAAGAATTTCTATAACATGTTTAGAACAAAAATGAAAAGATCTCTACTATCCCATGAATTTAATTTCCCTAAGGATCTTATAAAAAATTAATTTGATGGAGATGGGCAAGATGATAGGTAGGAAAAATGGATTTCAAAAAGAAAGCATTGGAATATTTTTCACAAAATGGATCCAAGTTATGGTCCTTTAAAGATTTTCAAGCCATTCTTTGTGAAGATGAATACTTTGGTCAATCATTTTGAATAATTTATGTTTTCTTAGAATGAGAAAATGGCTAGATTAGATAGTAAGAAGATAGGTGAAATGACTCCACAAACAACAACTCTAATACATCAGGTTAGAACAAGGCCTTTAGTTGCAGCACCTCCATCACCATAAGAAATAGATAGATACTTGAGGGAAGGCATGCCTACCTGCCTTTAGTGATTGAGAAATTATATAAAAGGGTACGAGATGAGTATGATAATGATGATGATGAAGAAGTGAGAAGAAAGGGGAAGAAAATAATGAATTATGAATAACCCCCTAAGTCTCAACCTAGGCCACTCTAGGGAATACAAATAATTTATTTAGAAGATGAATCAAGGTGAATTCCATCACCACCTCTTTCATCCCCTTCACCTCCAAAGTAGAAGGGAAAGGAACAAATTGAGGAAAAAATTAAAGAACAATGTGTAGAGGAAGGGGAAGAGGAGGATCTTATTATTTTCCCTGATAAATATTGAATGGTAGGAATTCCTCTATCACTGAGATCACTTGAGTGAGATTTAACTTCCTTGGAAACTCAAGGTAGAACATTTATAGATGAAAGGAAAGAGGCTTGTGAAGAATTACTAAAGCATGAAATTTTTGTGAAGACCTAGGAATTCCTACAATTGGTTTGGAAGGTTAAAATTGATGATTATAAAAGGTGTGAGGAGAGGAAGGATCTAATACCTGAGAGAAGTGAACAATAAAATGAGGATGAAATAAAGAATGAGATGATGGAATATTTCAATGTCATCACCCCTGAGGAAGGGAAGAAAATTGTTAATCATGTAGGGGTCCCAATCCTTCTAGAATGAGATATTATTGATGTCAGAGATTTTGATGTTGTTAGGAAGAGAAAATAGTTATATTGCTCTGAGGAAGAAACTAGATTGGCATTAAAGCGATCAAAATGGAGTCAAGATTATGATAAATTATCTATATGGTCATTATCTGAGGATAGAAAGCTAGATATAGCATACATAAATCCAAATTGGAGGAGATGTATTATAATAAAAAGTGCTTCAGAAACATTAGGAGTAGAGGCAATAAATATAATTGTTTATGTAGCCAAATTGGCTAAAGAAAATTCTGAGAAGGAGGAAGCTTAAAAATATGAATACCAGGCTATGTTTGAGCATATTTTTGGAGAGTATAATAAGGTGTATCTGATGTATATTTCTTTGCAATGAAAGTTTCAGCTTATGGATAAGAAACTATTAGAAGAACCCATTGTGGCTCCTACAACCACATCTTCTCCTTCTACATCAAAGACACCACCTGCCACCCCTATTAAAGCTTGCCAAAAATCTCCCATTGAGACCAATCCTCCTAGCTCTACAAAAAAAAAATATTGAAGAACCAACTTGTTAAGTTGATCTAATTAAGGAATATATTTTATAAAAAATAATTGAATTGAAGAATTGAGTTGTGGCAACTGAGAAAAAAAATTCCTTGAAAAAAGGGGAGATAGTCAATTTAGTTTTGAATCATCTAAATGAAAAGGTGGATAGTAGATTGACAAGAATTTATGATCTGTATTCTTTTTTGTTTGAGGTTATCACAATTTTTGATAGAGATAGAGAAGTAGTTGCACCTTTATTTGACAAATGGGTACATAGGGCCAATGAATTAAAAATGATGTACATAGCTTTAAAATTTCATTCTCCCAAGCCACAATTACTTTAGAAAACCCATTTGTTGGTGAAGTCAATTTAAGAGTTTTAGGTTTTACTAGAGGAAATAGAGAAGAGAATCAGAGAGTTAATAAGGAATTTCAATAAATTACATGATACACTACTGCCAAGAATTGTAGATTAAAAAGGATCTATAAATTAATTTTAGTTATGGAAGGAATATAAAAATAAGGTAATTAATTCTTATGTTGATGTGATCTATGAGGATCTAAACAAAAATATTCTATAAAATAGCATGGACAAAATCATAAGCATAGATACATTTTTTGAATCTTTTGAGATGGAAGAGAATCAAGTAGTTGTTAACTAAACCCCCTACAAGAAAAAAGTTGATGAATTCATGAAATTTAATTGGTCTTCACATGAGGAATATAATAAATGGGTGGAAACATATTTCAATTAGGAATAGAAGAGATAAATAGTTCACAAACTAACTATTTCACATAGAAGTCTAGCAAATTTTTTTGGCATATTGCAATGGTTATCTTTATGAAGTACAAGCTTGCATCAGTGTGGTACCATTTTAGTATCTTATTTAGAAAATGCAAGCTATGAAAGGTGTGAGGTATTTTTTCTTTCATTGAGATATTCTTGAGGAAATATTTTGTAACAAGAGTCACTAGCGGTCCATTTGACTGATGACATGAATCTTCTTTGGCCCAAATCCTCTTAGATCCCCTATTTTCTATAAAAGGGAATTCAAGGCCATGATAAAAGATTTCCAAAAACTCTTAATTTCAGAGTATAGGTTCTAGTAGAAAGTCTAGGTAAAAATGAGCTAATTGTAAAGCCATTTACAGAGAAAATAGATGAAGATTCTAGTGTGAAGTTTTGTGCATTTTTTGAAAGAATGAAATATATATTTTCTTGTGATATGGATAGATATTGAACTTAATGAATACATAATTCAGATTCATTTCTCTCCAATGTATAATTTATCATATTTTGAATGAATTTTAAAATCAAGGATTTTCTTATTTAGTGAAGTTTTATGGTGTATGTAATTTTCTTGTTCATTCTTTGATCTAATGGGTAAATTAAATACTTGCAGAGTATAAGAACAAATTGGTTGAGCTTGTGTAGGGATTTTGATAAGTAATCTAGGTTGGGATTGTAGATGAGATGTATTGTAGGGTAGTATTATCTTAAATTTTATGCTATCAGTCAAATCTTGTCATATTTCATTTTATGTTTTATGAATTTAAGTACCGAATAGAATGAGGCACTAATCATAGCTTGTATTTGTCTTTATTTTTAGTATTTTGTTACAAATTCACCAACAATTTTCTATAAATTGTTAAATCATGCAATAAAATTTCAATTTTTTTTTTATATGTTGTTATCATATCATGTTCTAATTGGTTTACGATTGCTAAAGAATTATCCATTCATGAGAATTCTCCATTTCTATTGAGCCTTTATATGTTATTTACAAGTATGTTGCAAATATTCTAAATACAATAAGAGATCACCCTCCTAGGTTATGTAGAGCCCAATGTGAAAAAGGATTTGTTAAATCTTTGTCAATTGGTCCAAGCCATGGAGATTATTGAGAATTGGAATTGGCTTTTCCAAAGATAATTGAAAGATCAACTTGGTTTCTACATTAGTAGTGTAAAACCTTTCTGGGAACCAACAAAATGGAAACTCTACTTGGGGACTATTTGTGAAATCATGGTTGGTGCTATCATCCATTGTGACATTGCATAGATTTTTCATCATTTTTTGTGGTTTGGAGGTTAAGCCCATGGTTTTGTGTCATTTTTCTATAGGTTCTATCATTAAAAGGTGTTTTAAGGTTACTTGTTAGAGTGAATATACATTTGAAAATAGAATTTATAAATGTCCTTTGAAGATTACCAAAAAATAGAAAATATTTGGTACGCCAAGGTTAATTAGGTGGAGACTTTGAAGTCTCTACACTAGTGCATGAATATTTGGAGATTTCTAACAAAAAATTGAAGGATTTCTCACCATGAATAAAGAAAAGAACACCAGAGTATTTTGGAAGCAACATCTAGAAGAAAAATGGAAGTTGAGTTTCTTAAAGCTCCAAAGAAAATTTATAAAAGAGGGGATTCAAAAACCATAAATGTTGCCCCATCATGAAAATCCAAACATAAAAAATAAGTGTTCTATAAATCCTATTCCTAAAATTTCTAAAAAAATCTTCTAAATCTATGATTCAAACAATATGGGACTTTTTTTGTATTGTTTAAAACACTTGTCCAAGAGGAAATACAACATCAAACTAAGGAAGTAACCCAAGTTGAGTACTCTAAAAAGAGAAGAGGTCGGAGTAGAAGTAGAAGTCACCAAATAGAAAGAACCATTTGTGTACCTTTTCCTTTTTTCCATACAACATAATTTTCTTATGTATATGAATCAAACAGGAACAAGAAGACATAAATTTAATAGATCTTGGTGATACTTCTAGATCTTAAATAACATTACTAAATCTTAGAGAAGTTTTTGGAGATATAAACACTTTGATAAGGGAACTCCAAGAAAAAATGGAATTGAGAAATAAGAAAGAAAGGGAGAAACAATATGAAGTCATCAATGGTGTAATTGAAAGAGATATCCCAATGAGACAACTAGCCACACTTAAATCCATGAATCAATAAAATCCTAAACCAAGTGTTGAGGGTCATGTCTTAAGATAAATCCTAGATAGGAAAGTTGAAGGAATTTTGAGAGAGAATCCTAAAAGCCTAATTAATCCTCAACAAAATCTAGTAGATCATATTAATCCTCAAAAAAATGTTCAAACTCATAAGTTTGATTTAGACAAAGGTAAATATAAGGTAGCTAGAATTAAGATAAATGATCGAAAGTCTTCTTGTTTCCCTGATCAAGGTTAATTATCAAAAGGATTGTCTAAGGATGATATAGAGCTAGGAAAGGCAAGAAAAGAGAGTGAAACTTTTTCCAAGGATTTAGAGAGAGTATATATGGAAGTTGCTAATATAGAGATGGAAAGGAGAATAAATTTCCTTAAAAAATCAACATTAGATAATGCCTCATCTAATGCTATCCCATATAATGTTTGAAATGTTTCTAGTTTAGGCCCAAAGATACAAAAAAATGTTTTTACAAATACTCTTTACCAAGGTCTTCAAGTCACCCACAATATAGGAATTGTAAACATAGGGGAACAGGGTCAAGTGGCCACTCAAGGGATGAGTTAGCCCTAGGATCCAAATATACAACACCCTGGGCCAAATAATGGAACAAATATTGGTGGTCATGTTGCTTGAGGATAGTTTCAAACAAGACCTATTCATTTGGTAAGGTATAGATAGCTTTACTTTAATGGAATTCCTGGTTATCCTAACCTAGCTCCAAATAAATTAAGGGACAAGATAAGAAAATTTTTGATAAAAAATATTGTAATAGGAGGAGAACATTTAAGTTTTTTCATTGATAAGATAATTGATTATGAAGTTGATCATGAGGATGTAGTACTGAAATTGTTTTACAATCTCTAACACAAGACTCAAGGTATTAATATAGAGAATTACCTACTATGAGCATTGGTTCTTGGGAAGAGTTTGAAAAAACTTTCAAGGAGAAATATGGTGATAAGACTAATGCTAGTTTTATGTTGAATTAATTCAACAACATAAAGAAGTCACCAAATGAATTTGTGGCTGATTTCAACATAAGGTTTTAAATGGCTATGCAAAAATTGTTCCATTTTTTAAGATTGGAAGAAAATATTTGTTTGACAACTTAGTTCAATGCATTTGATGCAAAGATGGAACATCTCCTTAGAGATAAAGGTCCTCAAACATTGAGGGATGATTTTATGATGGCAATAAATATTGAGAGTAATATAAGAGCTTCTAGTAAGCTTTGAAGAAGAGAAGATCCTAAATTGTTTAAGAACTCAAAGGATAAAGGATAAAAGTCTTCAGGATCAAAGCCTAAAGACGAAGACAAATGGGACAAAGTTATTGATACTTCGAAGGATATTAAGTTTACTATTTTAAATAATGATAAACATGAAGGATAAGGGAAGAAAAAGTTCAATAGAGTTAATAGACCTCCAAGATTGCAAGATCACCCTTATAAAACTAATTGGAAGGATGGAAAACTAGTTCAACAACAACAAAAGAATAAGGAGTAGTAGACTCTTGATCCTTTACAAAAGAAAACAATAAATTTCACTAAAGACACAACTTGGTGTATGAGTTTCCAATCACTTCATTACCTAGCCATTTTGTAGTTGCACTACTAATTCCTTCTAAAGAAGAAACATAGGAAGAGAAAGAATAAGAAACAGTTCGAGATAGTGATGTAGACTACCTAATGAAGAATTCTTATTTTGGAGAAGCAATGTGTATTTTTCATAATGATTCTTATGACTTGGATGTTGATGATCAGAGGCATAGAATTGGATCCTATCATCAACAAGTGTTCACTGATGAGGAGCATAGTGTTGATGATAAATTGTGTAATGTTGAACAAGGTGAAGACAAAGTTTCTTTAAGAAGACCTTCTAATGAAGAAATTGATAAGATAATATTTTCTATGGCTTCCTAAGACAAAATAAATTTCCAATTGAAAAATAGGACAATGGGTGAAGATCACAAGAAACCTTGTTGCCTTTTTATTAAAGAATAAAAAATAAAGATAAAGAAGGGAAAGAGGATAAGAAAAAGGATGCAGTTAAGGTTAAGGATGTCAAGAAAAAAGTATGGGATAAGAAGGATGAGGTTTCAAATCCTAATAAATAAATTGCTTCACAAATTATAAAGAAAAAGTGTATGATAAGTATGTTAAGCATGTTGAACAGGAGTTGAAGTAGAAACAAAATATTGAAAGCAATAGATAAAAGAAAGATGAATAAAGGTCGGGTATGTCATTTGAATTACCTGATTACACACCTATAGATATGTTGCAGTTGCTTTATTATATTACGGTTAAAGTCACTTTAATAGAAATAATGAGAATTAATGAACAAAAGGAGAAAGTTATGGCCTAGGTTTAAAATGCTTCATTTGTTAAGAATAAACATGTAGATAATTCTCATAATGTAAAGGGAGAGGGAAATAAAAGTGAGAAAAATAATAAGTAACTAGAGGGAATTGTTTCACAAATTATCCAAATGTAACTGGATAATATAGTGAATGAGTGCCTAGGAAATGTTGATCATTTCTTTTTAAGTGTTATCATCAATGGAAAGGTACTAAATTTTTTATGATAGATTATGAAGACTCCAAGATTGTCATGCTAGTGAAAAAAATGGAATTTATGTGTCTAAATGTTAATACTATACAAGGTAGGTGTTGTGATTTTGGTTCAAGAGAGGTGGTTTTGATAGGTACTATAAAGGCACTAACTTACAAGTTGGTTGCATTCCCCAAAAAGGATTTAAATATGAATGTTCTAGTTGTTGATATACCACCTCATTATGGAATGCTATTATTAAGAAAAAAAGTGCTTCTATGGGAGGAAGTTTGTAGAGTGACTTATCCTATGCAACTTTCTACATTGATTGAGAGCATGTAAAAATTGATAGAGAGCCAAGAGTGTTACATATGATAGAACATGTCCCTGATCAGAACATGACTTGTTTTAATTATACTAATATAAATGCATTTAGAGTTGAGGATTTACCAAGAAAATAAAAAGAGAAACCTGGACCGCTAGATGAGGAGGTAGATAAGTCATCATATGATGAAAACATTTAGACCATTTATTTTTAAGGAGCTAGTACAAAGAAAGCTTGAAGTGTAGGAGTATTATTATTATCACCCCATGCAAAGACATATATATTTTCTTTTACTCTATCTTTTACATGAACAAATAAATTAGATCGAGAATATGAATCATTGCTATTGGATTTTGAGACTTCCAGAGAAACATGGGATAAAAAAACTAGAGTTATTGGAGATTCAACTCTGGTCAAATCCCAATTTAGGTCAAAATATGCATTAAAGAATAAGAGATTGAAATAATATAGAAATCCTATATGGGATGAGATAGAAAAATTTTATGCATTTTGGATTTGATTGCATGGAAAGAAGCCAAAATAGGGTGGAAGACCTACTAGCCAATATATAATTAAAGCTAGATGATATAACTTTTACAGGAATTTCAAAATTTGAAGTTCAAACAAGACCATCAATTCAAGATAACATTGAATGCTGACAAGTTTTCAATGATGATAATGATATTTTGAGATTCTTTAAGTCTGAAGATGAATATGAAAGTCAAGAAATTGATTTCAATGCATTTTTAGAAATAGTGGATGGAAAGGGGAAATTTTTTTGAAATAAAGTGATTCAATTAAAGACAAATAAAGTTCCTAAGGGTTTAGTGGTATTGGAAAGATTCTTTGATAATCATGATAAGGAAAAAGTTACAACTACTACCCCACATATTGAATTTAGAGGAGATATATATTGGAACTAAAGGATCACCAAAAAAACTATACATTGGAAAGAAAATATCACCTAAAGATAAGAATAGATTGATTGACCTATTAAGAAAATACATGCATGTTTTTTCTTGGTCATATGATGACCTATAGGCTTATAAGGAAGATTTTTTCCAGTATGAGATTCATTTGAGGGAAGATTATGTTGGTAGTATTTTCAAAGTTTTGAAAGTTGCATTTTATTTCTTGTTTCTTTGGTGGTTTTCCTAGTTTTTGTGCTAATTTTCTAGCAATCTTCCTGTTCTAGATGCCAAATTTGTCTGTAGTGCTAAAAAAACCTAGGTACTAGGTCAAAATGCTTCTAAAAGTCCAAAAACCCTACAGAAACCTAACTGAGTTCTATTTCACCATTACTTTTTCAAATCACTTAAGTAAGTCTAAAGGCATGTGTGTTTTATGTTTACCGCTTAGTCACTCAGTCTCTGAAAGCTTTCACCATATTCCTTTAAGTATGGAAATTTAGAAAATCCTTTGTCATGCAATCTCTTTACGTCTAGAGAATATTCCTTTTGTTCATGAGACTCAGTGGATGATTTCAGTCACCAAGTCTCCAAGTCTCCAAGTGATATTTATGAGATCTAGTGACTACTATTGGCAAATATTTCAAAGTTGAACTATAGTCACTAAACCTCCATATACAAGAGGCATGCAGTTGGGTGATCTCTTTATGGAATGATGAAGTAACCAAAGGTTTAGTGATTATGAGATTTCTACTTAGTCTCTAGGTCTCCAAGTGAAGGACGAAAGTTATGTTCTTTTCGGTCCCAAGGTCTCCCATTTCTTAGACGGTTAATGTTTTTATCCAGTGACCCGATGATTGTGGTAGTCACGCATCCTCAAAATCCTAGTGGTTATGTTATCAACCTTCTATGATCTGGCGACACGGTCATCTCCTAGTCTCACAATGTAGCAGTTGAGTCATAATATTTTCAGAGACTTAACGAAAACCATAAGATGGAGAAAGAATCAATGATCAGTGTTATATCTTACAATCTGATCGAGGTTAAGAAGAGTATCTAGTGACTTGGTGAATAAAGCATTTCATATGGTCTCCAGATGTAACTAGGGTAAAGAGAAACATTAAGAGACTGCAAGATGTCTTCAGCTAGGTGATCGCTAGAAGAGGATGGGTTAAGATGAGGGTTTTCAAAGAGTAGATATGAGCCATTGATAAGATCAAAATTGGGCAGTGGTCACATTATCTCCCAATTGAACAATGAGTTAAGAAAAGTTGTAGTGACTATGAGAAGTGCTTTGTCGCCCAATCTCTGAAGTGAACTCGGGTTAAGAAAATCATCCAGCGATTGGAAATTTCACCTTATTCGTGAGGTCGCTAGATGAATAAAGGTCAAGTATCAGCCAAGGTAAAGATTTGAAAAAAGGGTATGAATTCATTTGCTGGATTTGATGATGTGTTCACTCTTAATTGGTTGCTAAATAAAATAAAGGATTAACAGTTTCTCAGTAACTACTAGATGAACTATAGTCACTCAATCTCCAGATAAAATAAATCAAAGATCTCTGCCTAAAGTCACCAAGTCTCCAAATATGTTCAGTCTCCAGGTCTCTAGAGAAAGTCAAAGTCAGAATGAAAATGCAGAGATTACACTACAACTATTGATTTCATTCTTTATAAGTATAGATCTAACGGTTGTCTCTTAATTGCTAGATAAAAGTGATGTCATCCAAAAGGTGTCAAGACTTAGCGGCTATCGTTAGATTAAGATCTTGTGGCTGTCATGTAATCACATGAAGAAATAAGAAATTAAATAAATATTCAATGATAAAGAGACTTCTCTTGTAGTCTCCAGGTCTCCAGATAGATAAAGTCAGGCAATCTCCATAAGAAGTTTGAAAAGTCAACAAGTTATGGTGAGTAGGAGACTCACTATGTAGTCGCTAAGTCTCTTAATAAGAAAATAAGGAAATGAGACTTAGGAAGGACTGTGGTCACTAGGTCTTAGGATAATTTTGACGAGTGATAAATGTTGTAGTGACTACGAGATGAACTATAGTCACTGAGTCTCCAAAAGTGGGAAAGTCGAAGTAAAAAGACTTAAGCTACAGTAGTCATTGAATCTCAAGAATAAATCATAAAAGGTAAAGTCATCCAGTGACTTCAAGATTTCCTTTGGGTTGATTAATCTCTAAAGAATATGAAAAAAAATGCCAAATGCTTTAGCGATTGTGATTGGCTTGGTAGTTGCTAGGTCACTAGAAACTGAATTTGATTACCTTTCATTGTCTAATCTCACGGCTAGTGAATTGAAGTTTAGGGCATGTCGAGTAATGGCAGATTTGACATAAATTACAAAGATCGAAGTCTCGAAAGGGAAATTGCATTTAATTCTCTAGAATAAATACAATTGATTGTTACTCTTTCAAAATTACCAAATATTCCAGAGAGCCAGAGCTAGAGAATTATGAGAATTTGTGAGTCTTTTGGTGATAAAGCAGTTCAGAGAGTTCATAGTTTCAAAAATTTTAGAAGAATTCCAATTTACAGTCAAAATGAGTCAGCCTTCAACTAGCGGAGCTTCCATGAGCAAGGGAGCCAAGGAAAAATAGAAAGAAAACTTCTTAGATGAGTTTCTCACACTGCTACCTAGATCATCGCAAAATAAAAAGGTTAGTGATGAAATCTTCACTGATGATTTGTCTTATTTTAGAAATGCAAAGATTGGGGATGTGTTGGGAATGTGCCTTTTTAGGTATTTCTATAAGAATGCTAATAATGCAATACCCGTGTCAAACCCTTCGACCTCCAGGCTAGCCAAATTAATAGCCCATGATGTTTTCATGGATGTAGACCTAATCATTGCTCTGGCTAACAAATATGACCCTTTATCAAAGATAATTAGGAAGGAGGATGGCTTGGCTCTAGTCACTTTTGACAAAAGTTCATTTATGAGGGTTTTTGGTATCAATATCCATATGGACATAGAGATTACTTTACAGGCTCAGGCCAATATATATACTCAAGAAACTGTCCTTGTTTCAAAGGAAATTCAGAACCATGATCCACGAGGAAACATGAACTAAATTGTAGCAATGGAAGGGTTAACCCCTTATTTTTACAAGGATTTATGTTTCTATGTGAAATATATTGCTTATGGGTTGTGTAGAGTGCTAGGAATAGATGGGGATCAAAAATAATCATTTCTAACATCTTGATGATGGTGTTAGACTCATAGAAAACACATACAAGAAAATGATATGACTACATTGGGTATGTCATTAACAAAATGCATGAGAGAATGGAGGCAATAAGAAAAAGAGAGGATTCACCTAGGTTTTTGCATTATTCATTATTAATGCACCTCATTTTGTTTTATAACTACATCATTATGAATTTGGATAGCCTACAACCTCAGATGATGTGGAAGGGTCAGCCAAATCCTATATAGTTTTGGATAGGATCATGGAGCCCTACTTGCCCTAATTGTGATTTCTGTACTTTTCAAAATTGGATGGTGTGGCCTATCTTGTTCAACTTAGGGTTAAATATTTCTAGGTTACCAATTAAGGTTCTACAACTTTTGAGGCCTCAACAATTTGTTGATAAATGGCCTAAGGATCACAATTGGGGAGACTTCTAATATGTGAAGACTTACTCCATAATAAGAGTTTATGGATGCACCCAACCACCCCATGTTCTACCATTTTTTGTTCCTCCAAGAATTACCTTCTAGGAAATTATTTGGCAGCTCATGTTGACCGACAAAGAGCACTTGGCCCCCCATAGGAAGGGAAAATTTACCCCAAGGCATTTCAGAGTAAGCAATTTCTTCATTGGGAAGAATGCATTCAACAAATTGAATGATTGGTTGGGTCAGTATAAGATGAATGCTGGTGTACCCAGGTATATTGATACAGAAGTTTTCATTATAATGGCTAGGAAATATTACACTCCTTCCATTCCAATAACTAATAGACATGACGAGTATCCTAAGGAAGATATTATTAGAGACATCATTAATGAGGATGAGATAGGAAAGATAGCAAGACAATTCAATGAATTGTTGAGGCTTGAAAACATGATGAAAGCCAAGGGATTATCCTTTGGGGGTTTCTACCCTATAGTGCCTTATTTAAAAATGCTAGATATGATGATGAATAATTTCCACACATTGGTTAACTTAATTGAGGACCAAATAGATGACAAAGATAGGGAGAAGGACAAATACTTAGAATCTGAATATGAAGATAGTGATGGAGGATACCCAATCCACAACCCTCCTGCTATAGAAAACCTACCTCCTACTAACCAAGAAGGAGAATAAAATGTAATAATGGATTTGACAGAGCTTCCTAGCTCTTATGATACTAATGAGCCTCCTCCTAAGAAGCAGAAATTGCAAATAGGAGAATATTTACAAGCAAGGGCCCCTAAGAGGAAAGGAGATAGAATAAAGGCTCTCTTTCTAGGTGATAGAGTCCATGATCACAGACTCAGGTAGAGGATTAGAGAAGACAAGAAAAATGGAGAATCATAATAGAAGAAGTAGCTACCCTTGGCCTTAGGTCAAGATGAAAGAATGATTGAGCAGGATGCCTTCTTGAAGGATGACAATTTTATCAAGTCAAATGAATTCAAGGACTTCCTTTTATTTCACAAGAAACAACAGGTAGCCTCTGATGTTTAGATTAGGGAGGATGGCCAAATACCTGATGAAACCATGCAGATTCTAAAGGACTATGATCTTGATTCAAAAACTATTACCCCAGAAGAAGCTACATAGTTAGTAAAGGCTAGCAATATATTGTTTGTACATGGGTGGGATTTGGCCTTAGCTTTTATTATTGACCAAATTAGAAAATAGGAGAATATAAATTGGACTTCAGAAACCCAAGTGGGAGATTTGAGAAAAGGGTTTGGATACAGCCCCAAAAATAAGGCACTGGCTATGTGGAGCCTTTATCCAAAAGATCAAAATCCTTCCCTTTTGAACATCCAAGAGAAAATGGATGGTGATAAAATGGTGTGGTCAATCTACAACACTAGAGATCTTGAGATCTCATAGGTGTTGACTCACTTTGCTAGGTTAGATGAAGACAAAACCAATCAACTATCAGAGAGGTACCAAAGTCTTTTCAATGATTACAGTGCATTGGTAAGGGATAGAGAGATACGAATAATAAAGGAAAAACAATTAGAAAAGTGTGTAGAGGATTTGCAACTACAAATCATTAACATGCCCACAATTTCCCCTACACCACTAGAGCATCCTGCACTACCAGAAACTCAAAGTTTAAATGGAGAAGTTGTTGCTACAAAGGAGAGAATGAACAAGGAAAAAACTAAGGTTGTAGTACAGTCCTTGTTGAAAATTTTGCAACACAGGATAGGAGTTTTGAACAATAAGGAAGAGGCAATTTGTACTGCATATAGTAAGTTGCCTAGTTTTCAAATTGAAATAAATAGTTTTGTTTCTATTTTAAGTACCTATCACTCAACTTGGTCAATAAGGGAATCATTGTTTGAAAGACTAGCAACATTGTAGTCTTTAAGGAATGACATCCCAGAAGTAGTTTTGCAAGTAGGAGTTGAGATTGAAAAGATAGGTGTTGTCTCATCTTTCTTCAAGGGTAAGGCCAATCAAGTTGAAATAAAAATGGCAATGTTTGGACCTGGTTTCAATAGGTTCATTCCTCAAATCAGAACAAAGGAAGGACAAATACAAAATTTGGATACATGGAGGTAAGATTTTGATCTCTTATTGCCTAAGAAAGAGGCTTTCCTTAAGGATAAAAGTGATGTTGATCTAGATCACTTCAACATAGTTCTGGATGAAGCTATCAAGGTAGAGATGGACATCAGAAATTTCACCATAGATGTAAGGCAAATTGCTGATGCAAGGTGGGAGACATAGAAGAAGCAATTGTAGAGCATTCAACAGTTCCCATGGCCAATAGAGGATCAGGTTACTACATGGGATAACATGACAAAGCCCAAGGTGAGTAGGCCTACAACAGATGACCTTGATGACTTAGATGATGAATGAGCTCCAGCGGTGCACCTAACCTACAAGCATAGGGAGAGAAACTGATCATATAGGGGATGATGTAAGTTAGCTAGTTAGGTGGTCATCATTCACACAAAAAAATTCATTAGTTGCATCTGAATACCTATAGAGAAAGGTGCAGCTCAAATGGAGGTTCAAATTGAGAAGAAACAACTTCTGGCACAATTTTTCCTCTTTTCTATTACATGCTTTAACTCTTTTGTATTCTAGTACAAGTCACTATCAGAGCCACCTATAGCTTGTTGCATCCTTTTCTCAAGGATCCCAAGGTGGTCTCTCTATATATAGAAAATGTAAAATCACACCAAATGGTGGTGAAATACTTATTGTCATAGGAGCTCATAGATTTAGTCCTTGATTCTCAGGAATCCATTTTCTCTAAATGTATTGACACTAGAAGTTTATTAATAAAATATACTAAATTTACATGTATATTTCTTATTGTATTCATATATGGTTTTGATTTCTCTGTATGTTTAAATTTGCAAGGCATTTTAGGCATATCTTTCTACTAGGTAGATAGTGGGGTTGAAATTTGAGTTCCTTCAAGGGAGGGATAAATCTTGAGTGAAGTCTCTGAGATTTTTGTGTTCATACATGAATTAGATGATATGATTTATGCATAAGAGGGTAATTTGCAAGGCATCTTATCTAGGGTTCAGGTCTATTTGATTTTAAAGATTTTTTATGGATGTGCATTCATTGACTTTGATGCCCTAGGATTAGGCACTAGTCTATGATTATTTTGTAGTTGTTTTCATCATCAATCAAATTAAAATGATTTACTTTAAATTGTATGAGTTATATGATTAGATCTGTATCATGTATATAGGTCAAGATTGTGATATTTGAAGAATTTAATCTTTAGAGGTAACACCCACTTGAAGCTTTAAACTCAAAGAGAAGAAGGATTGAAAATCCTTAATACCTTAGTATTGATTGTTGCTGATGTATCTATTGGGACTACTAGAGTTATAAATCAGAGTTTTCTGATTAAGCTTTAATCATCTACAATTTTGAGTACTAACAAAATTGATGATTCTACTAGGGATTGAAAATATTTTTGTAATAAACCTAGGGATAGCTTTGCTAATGGTTTTATTTTCTGTATTGGAAGACCAATTTATCAAATTATTCCCACAAATGTTTGGGTGGAAACTCTAAGCTCTATGTTACCAGCTGTTGGTAAACATTTTGTAAAATTTTGAGATTATCCTGTCCCAAGCAACATGAGTAGACCTAGGAACACTAGGTCTTATTATAGGGATCATTTGGAAAGAAAAATGGGTGAAGAACTACATACTCCTAGGAGAAAGTAGTGGTCCAGAAGAGGGGCAATTAGTAGTAATTCTCCTAGACCATCTCAGGAATACATTCCAATTCTTGCCCAAAATGAGATTTCATCTTTTCCACAAATCCTGAATTCCTTAGAAGAATAGACCTCGAGTCTGTAAGTCCTCCTTAGGAGGATGAATTTATAGATATTGGTTTCTTCCCTGCATAAGAAAATCTAGAGAAAACAAAATATGCTTCTGTTGTTGACACTAAATCTTATGATTCTGAAAAATTGAGGGAAGACGTATTGGCTTTAAGAAGAAAGGACCAGGAACAATTCTTGGAAATCACTAAAAGTTAAAAGGAGTGGGAACAAGAGATCTATGAATTACTCATGGAGAAGAAAGAGCTCCTTAGAAAGAAAAAGAACAATGAGATCCAAGAAAATTGTTTGAAAAAGAAGGTCACTGGTGTAAATAGTGAATTTTTTGGGGGTGTCCAAGTCTTGAGACAAAAAGTGAATAAAAATAAGCCAAATCCTGAGAAGAATGAGTTTGAGGGTGAGGGCCATGTATTGAGATAGTTGTATCCCTCAGAGATTAAAAGAAATGAGGATATTAAGAATAAAGGGATGGGTGCATCTGACAAAGGAAAGAAAAAGGTAGTTGGAATTAGCATAAATGATTCCAAAAAGAATGATACTAATCCTGCTACAATATCTAAAGTTAGTTTGGATCTAGAAAAGGCTAGAGAAGCCAAGAAAGATTTGGCCATTCAGTTAGAAAAGCTAGAACTAGAGGGTTGTGTAGTTGAAATGAAGAAGAAAATAGCTTTCCTTCATACTAATATGAATACAAATGCTATTAGTTCAATCCCTATTGTCAGTGGGTAGATACCAAATAATCATTCTGCTAGTCCTTTACCTAACACCCAAGCCTTAGTCTCCAATCAGATGATCCAAGGACCACTCCAAAATGTAAGTCATACAACCCCTGTGACTGGTAATATTGGTGGAAATGTTGTACAACAGAATATTGGAGGAGGTGGAGCCTAGGCTTCACAAAATTTTCAAAGGAGGCCAGTTCATCTAGAGAGATACAGGCCACTGTTCTTTGATGGTATTCCTGGCCAACCAAATGTCATCCCAATAGAGGTGAGAGACAAAATCCCTAAGTTTATTGGTAATAATGTTATCACATATGAAGAGAACCTCAAGTATTTTACTAATAAAATAAATGATTATGAGATTGAGAATGAAGATGTTCTCATGAAAACTTTTTTTCAGTCTTTGATAGAGGATGCTAGGGTTTGGTACAGAGGTTTACCTAAAAATAGTATTACCTCATGGGATGAATTTACAAGGAGTTTTAAAGAACAATATGATGAACATGTTAATTCTAGTTACATGTTGAATGAATTCAATAATATCAAAAAGAATGTGAATGAGAGTATGTCAGAGTTCAATGGAAGATTCCAAAAGGTCATGTACAAACTCTTCCAAGTTTTAAGATTAGATGATGAAGTTTTCTTGAACACTTACTTCAATGTTGTAGAAGGAAAAATGTCTTATCTCTTAAGGGATAAAAGTCCACGTACTTTGAGAGATGATTTCAAGTTAGAAATAAATATTGAAAGTAATAGGAAAGCATCTAGTCAAATGTATAAAAGAGATGAAGGAAGACTATGGAAAGAGACCAGGCCTAACTCTATGAAATTTTCCAAGGAAGATGACAAGGTTGACAAGTTGGCCAATGTTGTCAAAGATCTGTCAACTAGATTTGATAAAGGTGGGAAAATTTTCCAAGATAATAGACCACCTTATCAGAAGTAGGAAATATTCCCAAGATTACATGACCAACCATATAAGATAAATTGGAAGGATAGAAAGCCTATTTTTTACAACAATGAGCCACAAAAGGGCAGAGACACTCTTGATCCTTTTAAAAGAAATACTACCCATAATGCGGAAAATGTTCCATGGTGTTTCACCTGCAACATGCCTCATTCACCTTTTCAATGTGTTGTTTCTCAAGCTCTAGGGGATGAGCCAAAAGATTCACCCACAAGAGACCATGAAGGCTCTAAAAAAATGGAGTAAATATGTTCACCACTCAAAGGGTAGATGACTATGCCTATTTAGATGATGAAGAGGTAATAGAAGATATCAACTATAAGAGGAGAATTCTCCCAGCTTATGAGAAACAAGTATTTTCCCATTCTCATCATGAAGAGTCTAATGCTGAGATTGGTAAAACCGATATGAATAGACGAGGGATGGAAGATAATCATTGGAGAATTCCTAGTAAAGAAGAAATCAAGAATCTAACTGTAGCAACTATTTCTCAGGCTAGGTCCTCATACAACTTAAGAAATAGAAAAGTTGATGCAGATCAAGGAGTTCCTAGGTCAGTCTTTGTTAAGAATGACTCTCAAAATAAGGTTTCTCCTAAACTAGTTTTTTCTACAAGAAAAGACAACATCGGTAAGCAGCAAACTTTTGTAGTTCAAAATGCTAAGAAAAATGAGGAAAATACAATAGAACAAAGAAATAAGAGGGCTGGTGGGAAAATAAATTTGTCAGATCTATCTACTAAAGCCCCAAATTTTGACATGAGACATGCTTTGTCTTAGATGAAAGTATCAATCCCTTTATTGGAGATGTTGAAAATAAAGGAGCATAAAGTAGTAGCTTTGGCTTTGATTAATGAGCAAGAAGACATTCCTACTATGATAGAAAAGATAGTATCAATGACAGAACCTAAGATAACCAAAGGAGTTTCCAACTTTTGTGTTGGGAATATTGTAACTCAAGAGCCTTCCTCTATTGATCCTTTTTATATCACTCTGATTGTGAATAATTTATTGCTAAAAAACTATATGATAGACTCTGGTGCTGCAGCAACAGTAATGCCCTACTATGTAATGAAAGAATTAGGACTTCAATTTGATACATCTAATGGCACATGTTATGCCATGGACAATAGGGAAGTTCCTATGGTAGGAACTTTGATTGGAATAGAGGTCAAAATTGCTGCATTTCCTAAAGCCACCTATAAAATGGATGTTGTTGTAGTTGATACCAAGCCTCATTATGGTATGCTACTATCTAGAGAGTGGGTGAAAGTAGTAGGGGGAAAACTAAAATTAGATCTATCTTATGCTACAATTCCTATAAATGGAACTAAGGTAAAGTTGTACAGAGAACCTTGTTTGTCAGTTATGAATGAGATGGTAGCCCCTGAGGATCTAAATTGCTGTGTGGATATTGACACGAATAACTTCATGATTGAGGATGTAGTGCCACAATTAAAAAATACTGACTGAATTGTTGACAAGTTTTTCTTGCAACAAGATGGATTATGGTAGCTATACTTTGATGGTGGATGCTCTAAAGAAGGCTCAGGAGTTGGTTTTTTACTAATATCCCCATTAGGTATTACTTTAAAGTACTCCTTTTTGTTGACCTTCCAATGCACAAATAATGTTGCTAAGTACAAAGCTTTGATATTGGGATTATATATTGCATTAAAACATGGTATAAAATGTTTAAAAGTTTATGGAGATTACCAATTAATCATTTCTCAGATTAGAGAACAATATGTTGTTAAGGATGATAGACTCAAGTTGTACAAATATGTTGTCTAGGATAGAATTGAATTTTTTGATGCTTTTAATATTTTATGCGTAGAAAGATAAAAAAATATTATGGTAGAATTCCTTGCAAATGTTGCATTAAAAAGAAATGATGAAACCCTTATTGGAGTATCAAAATTGGAAGTGAAAAGTAGACCTGTTGTCCCTAATAATATCTACAATTAGCAAGTCTTTGAATATGATAGTGACATCTTAAGGTTTATCCAAGGTTTGGATCAGTATGATGGTCAGCATATTGATTTTGATGATTACTAAGAAGTGGTTAATGGGAAGGACTGTGTCATGGGAAATGAGATTGTTCAGTTTCCTTCAAACCATATCCCCAAGGGTTTAGTTGAGTTGGAAGGGATGTTAAAAGTAAATGATAGTCACATGTCTCAGAACTCCAATACCAAAGTTGATGACCTAGAGGAAATAAACCTAGGATCAAAAACTTCCCCTCAGATTGTCTACATTTGAAGACTTCTTAGTAGGGAGGTGAGAAATAATTTAATCAGGCTACTCAAAAAATATAAGCATGTTTTTTCCTAGTCATATGATGATCTCAAGGCCTATAGGGAAGATTTGTTTCAACATGAGATTCCTTTAAAGGAAGACACTAAACCTTTCAGGAAAAAGCAAAGGCCTATTAATCCCTTGTTGGCTACCAAGATGCAAACTAAGTTAACCAAGTTATGAGATGTAGGCATAATTGAGCCCATAAGACATTCATCATGGGTCTCAAATCTAGTACCAGTCAGAAAAAAGAGTGGTGACATAAGGTTATGTGTTGATTTTAGAAATTTAAATGTTGCTTCACTCAAGGATAATTATGGACTACCTAATATGGAAGCCATTCTTCATAAGGTAACTGGTTTTGATTTGTTGTCCATGATGGATGGTTCTCAGGATATAACCAGGTCCTTGTCAAAGAATCAGAGCAATTCAAGACAACATTTACTACCCCTTGGGGACATATGTGTATGTCAGGATGCCATTTGGTCTGAAAAATGCTGGAGAAACCTTTCAAAGGGAAATGGATGTATCTTTTAAAGAGCTTATTGATGTTCTCATGGTTGTTTACCAAGGTGATTTGACTATATATTCTAAAAGGGCTGAGGATCATTGTAATCACTTAGAAAAGGTCCTGATTAAAGCTCTAGAATATGGTATTTCTTTGAATTCTAAAAAATGCCACTTTGCTTTTATTGAGGGAAATCTATTAGGCCATATAGTGTCTAAAGAAGGAGTGAGGATTGATCCTGAAAGGGTAGAAGCTATAAAGAAGGTACCTACTCCCAAAAATCTCAAGGGTGTCTAGTCTTTCCTTGGACAAGTAAACTTTGTCAGAAGGTTTATTGCAATTTTTTCTTAATTAGTTAAACCCATTATCAAGTTACTAAAGAAAGATGTAAAGTTCACTTGGGATCAAGAGGCATAAGAAGCTTTTGATAAAATAAAGAAAGAAATTCAAGAAGCTCCTGTTCTGATATCTCTTGATTACTCCAAGCCCTTTTCTCTCTTCTCTTTTGCATCCTTTCACACTATTACTGTAGTCCTGTTCTAGAAGGATGATGAGGGATTTGTGCATCCCATTATTTTTTTCAATAAGTCTTTACAATTTGTAGAACTGAACTATGAGTTGATGGAAAAACAAGCTTATGCTCTGGTAAAAGTTGTTAAATCATTCAAACCATATTTAGTATGTGCTAAAGTAAATGCATATGTCTCTGATGCTGCAGTCAAAGATATTCTAACATAGAATGAGGTCACAGGAAAGAGATGAAAATGGATTAATAGAATCTAGGAGTTTGATGTAGAACTTCACATCACTAAACTTGTCAAAGGACTAGGGCTAGTAAAGTTAATGATTGAAGAGAATATGGACCTAATTCAGGTCAACAATGTTGATGTCATTGGAAGAAATGTCACTAGCATTGAAATGCAGCCTTGGTACACAAATATAGTATTTTTTCTCAAAGATGTTGTTTTCCCAAAGGGCCTCAATGATAACCAAAGAAGGAGTTTAAAATTGCAAGGCCAAAGATATGTATTACTGCAAGGTGATTTGTATTGGAAGGACAATGATGGGATCTTGTTGTTATGTTTAGACAAAGGACAATCTAAGAAGATTTAAAAAGAAATGCTTTTTGGAATGTGAGGACACCATTCATCTAGGGTAACTACCCATAAGATATTAGGGGCGGGGTATTATTGGCTTGTGTTGTTAAAAGATACCCATACATTTGTTAGAAAATGTGAACCATGCCAGAGGTTCTCAAACAAGTTGAAATTCTCAGGAGCATTAATGTTGAATCCTGTAGTGGTAGAAGCTCCTTTTTCCATGTGGGGTATTGACTTCATTGGAGAATTTACTGAGAAATGTAGTGGAGGTCACATCTAGATAATTGTAGCTACTGATTACTTTACTAAGTGAATTGGAGCAGCCCCAACAAAGAAAGCTACAAGCATAGTGGTTATTGATTTCTTGATGGATAATATTGTTATAAAGTTTGGTGTTCCTATCAAGATAGTGATGGATAATGCAATGAGTTTTAGGTTACAAGAATTCAAGGATTTCTATCTAAAAATGGGCATAGTGATGTCATATTCTTCTGCATATCACCCACAAGCTAATGGATAGGTAGTATCAAGCAATAAGAGTATTCTATAGATCCTGAAGAAGACCTTAGAAAAGAACAAGAGAAATTGGCACTCAAAGCTTAAATTAGCTTTATGGGCAGATAGAATCACAAAAAAAAGAGCCACAGGCAAGTCTCCTTTTGAGATGGTGTATGGTATTAAATCAAGGCTTCATGTGAATAATTTATTGCCCATTTAAAAAATTATACAAGAAGAAGATTTAGAAATATATGATCCTTTGGAAGATCGGGTGCTCTAGCTTGTTGAATTGGATGAAACAAGAAGAGAAGGTCAAAAGGAGAACATCAGATTGCAGCAAAAGATGAAATACCTATTTGATAAAAGGGAAACTATTAGGAAGTTTTAGCTTGAACATTTGGTCTTACAATGGAATGCAAGAAGTTAGGATAAGGGAAAGCACAAGAAATTTGAATCACTATGGGTAGGTCCCTATATTATCCACTGGACTCATGGGAAAGACTCTTATTTCCTAAAAAATATGGATGGTTAAGAATAGGAATTGCCAGTGCATGGACAATTCTTGAATTTTTTTTTCAATTAAAATAACTTCTATTCCATGCATAGTAGTTTCTTAGTGTATAGGTGTGCTTATTTTGAGTCATGTGTTACTTTCCTGTAATAGGTTAAGTTTTGTTTGGTCTGATACCTAGAGATTTTGGTTTCTTGCTATAAATTGGCATTTAAGCATCCTCAGAAAGAGCCACTATTGGTAGTATTTTCAAAGTTTTGAAAGTTCATGGATTTTATTTCTTGTTTCTTTGGTGGTTTTCCTAGTTTTTGTTCTAATTTTCCTACAATCTTCCTGTTCCAAATGCCAAATTTGTCTGTAATGCTGAAAAACCCTAGGTACTAGGTCAAAATGCTTCTAAAATTTCAAAAACCCTATAGAAACCTAACCGAGTTCTATTTCACTGTTACTTTTTCAAATCACTTAAGTAAGTCTAAAGGCATGTGCACTTTATGTTTACCAATTAGTCACTTAGTTTCTAAAAGCTTTCATCATATTCCTTCAAGTCTCACAATTCAAAAAATCCTTCATCACGCAATCTCTTTAGGTCTAGAGAATATTCCTTTTATTCATGAGACTTAGCAGATGATTTTAGTCGCCAAGTCTCCAAGTGATCTTTATTAGATCTAGCGACTACTATTGGAAAATATTTCAAAGTTGAACTATAGTAATTAAATTTCCATATACAAGAGGAATGTAGTTCGGTGATCTCTTTATGGAATGATGAAGTAACCAAAGATTCAATGATTATGAGATTTCTACTTAGTCACCTGGTCTCCAAGTGAAGGATAGCAGTTATGTTCTTTTTAGTCGCAAGGTTTCCCATTGCTCAAATGGTTAATGTTTTTATCCAACAACCCAAAGATTGTAGTAGTTGTGCATCCTCAAAATCCTTGTGGTTATGTTATAAACCTTCTGCGATCTGGTGACATGGTCATCTCCTAGTGTCACAATGTAGCGGTTAAGTCATAATATCTTCAGTGACATAACGACAACCGTAAGATGGAGAAAGAATCAATGGTCAGCATTATATCTTACAGTCTAACTGAGGTTAAGAAAATTATCACAAAATAAAAAGGTTAGTGATGAAATCTCACCGATGATTTGTCTTATTGTAGAGATGCAAAGACTGGGGATGTGTTGGGAATGTGCCTTTTTAGGTATTTCTATAGGAATGCTAATAATCCAGTACCTGTGTCAAACCCTTGGACCTCTGGGCTAGCTAGATTAATAGTCCCTAATGTTTTCATAGATGTAGACCTACTCATTGTTCTGGCCGAAAAATATGACCCTTTATCAAAGACAACTAGGAAGGAGGATGGCTCGGCTCTAGTCACTTTTAACAAAAGTTCATTTATGAGGGCTTTTGGTATCAATATCTCCATGGCCATAGATATTAATTTACAAGGCTAGGCCAATAGATATACTCAAGAAATTGTCCTTCTTTCAAAGGAAATTTAGAGCCATGTTCCACAAGGAAATAGGAACTACATTGCAGTAATGGTAGGGTCAACCCCTTATTTTTACAACCATTTATGTTTCTATGTGAAATATATTGCTTATGGGTTGTGTAGAGTGCTAGGAATAGATGGGGGATCAGAAAGAATCATGTTTGACATCCTGATGACAGTGTTAGACTCATGGAAAACACATACAAGAAAAGGATATGACTACATTGGGTATGTCATTAACAAAATGCATGAGGGAATGGAGGAAATAAGAAAAAGAGAGGATTCACCTAGGTTTTTGCATTATTCATTATTAATTCACCTCATTCTATTTTATAACTACAACATTATGAATTTGGATAACCTACAACCTCAGATGATGTGGAAGGGTCATCCAAATCCTATACAGTTTTGGATAGGAGCACGGAGCCCTACTTTCCCTAATTGTGATTTTTGTGCTTTTCAAAATTGGATGGTGCGGCCTATCTTGTTTAGCTTAGGGTTAAGTCTTTCTAGGTTACTAGTTAAGACTCTAAAAATTTTGAGGCCTCAATAATTTGTTGATAAATGGCCTAAGGATCACAACTGGGGAGACTTCTATTATGAGAAGACTTACACCATAATAAGAGTTTATGGATGCACCCAAGCACCCCATGTTCTAGCATTTTTTGTTCCTCCAAGAATTTCCTTCTTGGAAATTATTTGGCAGCTCATGCTAACTAACAAAGAGCACTTGGACCCCCACAGGAAGGGAATATTTACCCCAAGGCATTTCAGAGTATGCAATTTCTTCATTGGGAAGAATGCATTCAGCAAATTGAATGATTGGTTGGGTCAATATAAGATGAATGCTGGTGTACCCAGGTATATTGATACAGAAGGTTTCATTATAATGGCTAGGAAATATTACACTCCTTCCATTCCAATAAATAATAGACATGAGGATTATCCTGAGGAAGATATTATCAGAAACATCATTGATGAGCATGAGATAGGAAAGATAGCAGGACAATTCAATGAATTGTTGAGGCTTGAAAAACTGATGAAAGCCAAGGGAATAGCCTTTGGGGGTTTCTACCCTATAGTGCATTATTTACAAAGGTTGGATATGATGATGAACAATTTCCACACATTGGTTAACTCAATTGAGTACCAAATAGATGACAAACATAGGGAGAAGGAGAAACACTCAAAATCTAACTATGAAGATAGTGATGGTGGATACCCAATCCACAACCCTCTTGCTATAGAACAACTACCTCCTACTAACCAAGAAGGAGAAGAAAATGAAATAATGGATTTGACAGAGCTTCCTAGCTCTAAGGATACTAATGATCCTCCTCCTAAGAAGCAAAAATTGCAAATAGGAGAATCTTCACAAGCAAGGGCCCCTAAGAGGAAAGGAGATAGAATAAAGGCTCTCTTTCTAGGTAATACAGCCCATGATCATAGACTCATTTAGAGGATTAGAGAAGACAAGAAAAAATAAAGAATGGTAAAAAAAGAAGTTGAGCTACCCTTGACCTTAGTTTAAGATGAAAGAATGATTGAGTAGGATGCCTTCTTGAAGGATGCAAATTTTATCAAGTCAAATCAATTCAAGGACTTCCTTTTATGGTGGAAGCAATAGTAGGTAGCCTCTTGTAACGCCCCGCCAAGGAACCCAAGAGAGATTAACCTATAACTTGCAACTAAGTTTGGTGAACATTTTTTTTAAAAAGTTAACAAACAAGATGAACAACACTACAGAAGCAATTACCATTAACTCACATTAAAACAACAACCAAAATAGATTACAAATCTCGAGGGTTCCTTGACATAGAATTACTTACGAACAAAATACAACTAAAGAAAGATAAAAAAAGATTCCATATTATAAATGATACAAGAACAAGTTACATCAATTAATACAATCCTCATGGATATCCATTATAACTAAAAACTGACATCCACTACACATGTCATAGGGTATGTAAAATAAATCTAACATAGAAGAACAATGTCCATATTAGGTATCACATGCGATACACTAATATAGGATTACATAAATGAATATAAGATAAGAAACTAACAATGAAGAATCAATGAAGAACCATAAGGGCATCCAACTGTAGGAGTACCAACAGCACTGGCACCAGGACATCGAATCTCAAATGCTAAAGAATCACTACCACCCATCCGTGTAGAACCTCAAAGGTCTACCCCACCATGCTGAGGAGATAACCACAAACCCTAATTGGATGACCAAAACCGAACAAGGATAAAAACATTGAGAAAGGAATCCTGAAAGCTCACTACTCAAGGTTTAAAAAATAAGTGAAAAGTGGAACACACTAATCCAGAGGCATAAACAAAAACTCAGGAGATGATCTAGGCTACATGCTATGGGAGTGTCATCACATGTCTAACTACTTGAGTTACCCTGGACTGGTCACTCTGGACCCTAGACCCTCAAGCATTGAGTTACCCTTGAACTGACCACTCTGGGCACCGGACCCTCAATATGATCCATGTGGGATTAGAATACTCTCTCTCAGATATGAGGAATTCTAATCATAATCATACTCTAACTTATCTTTTTAATGATCTCTAGACATTTTAATTACTATGTTATCACTTAATTACATAACTTACAATAGGTTACCCAGGTACTAACCACTTTGGGTCCCAGCCCCTATTGTAAGCCACTCCCATAAGATGCACTTAATCAATCTCCCCTAGGCTCATAATCACATAAACATTCAACAGGTATACTACCAGTAATCCTAGATACAGTTTCACACATAGAAACCCAAATGATTAAATAGATAATATCCAATAAGAGCATATAAGATCAAAGCATAAACAAAATAGGCACACACAATGAACATGATACAGATATACAATCCACTAAAAACATAACCCTGTCTCTATTTTCCCCTAAGCCATCTAGTACCCGAAACCACATATGCATAAGAATATAGCTTAGGAACAAGAAGTCAACACTCACATTTAAAGAACTGAAACTGAACCATAATCAACATAATTGAAAGTAAATACAATTAATTAATTAAAAATATCTTTTTAATGCACAACTCAACTTGTCTTTTGAAAGCTAGTTGTCTTTTTGAAAACAAACTCCTTTTCAATTTTGCACATGTTTTAATTTAAATTCATTTATCAAATAAATTAAATACTTAATGCATCACAAATTCATGCAATTAATTATTTAATCATTTAACAAAATATGCAAGCATAATACAATTCATGACATTTCCTAATTAAACACATGTTAATAATTAAAACCTAAATTAAATAAATTAAATATTTAATACATCCTAAAGCATGTAATTAAATATTCAATTATTTAATAATACACTCAAACATAATTAATCCTAATTCCAATTAAATAATCAATTAATTCTAATTAACCAAATAATTGAGTTTTGATAATCTCCAAATTAAACATAGGAACATAATTAAATCATTAAATTCAACTATAATCCTTGTAATACCCCAAAAATGGGCTATATGTTTATTAACCTCCTACATCCTCAAATCAAACGAAATTGACATCGAAGTCCTAACCTAAGGCACATCTGAATATCATCGAATCCTAATTGATTATCTCAAATTCTGCATCGGGGAATATTCCTAGTAATATTCCTAATCATCATAATTATCTTTGATTTAATGATTATTTGGTGATAAATCCTATTTATCCTAAAGTTTAATTCATTGAATATTCTCAATATTTAATTAATTAAGTTTAATTCTGCCACTTAATTATTTAATTGAATTTAATTATATCTATTCCTAATTATTATTTAAAATTGACAATAAATCAAAATTCCTATCATTAATTGATTAAATTCTTATTTAATTAATTAAAGCAAGTTGTCATATATGATGATATTATTTTTGAATAAAAGTTTGATTAAATGATTGATTAACCCATAAATCAATTATTTTATTTTGAAAATCAGTTAAGTTGGAAATAAATCACTTTATTTATTTATTAATTCATAATTATCTATGTGCATAATCAAAGAGCAGTTAAACTCCAAATCAAAAAATCAATGCAAGATATTGACTTTTTGGAACTCAACATCATTTTTGAGTTTTAAAGTTGATCTAAACTTCTAATTTGAGTTAAAAAGCTATTTTTGCATGATTTGCATATTTTTGTGAATTAAATTATCTTTATTTAAAAATAACTCAAAAATCAAGCTGAGTTATTTGAGTGATTTATGGCTTTTATCCATGCACCTCCAAAGCCTTGGATTTCTATAAATTAAAGCCACAGCTCATCTCATAATTTTGCAAGCTTACTTTGCCAAAGTCATCTACGAATTGCACAACTATTTTGAAGAATTGGAATTTGGAGAATCAAAGCTTATTGTGAATCAAGGCTATTGTGAGATCAATTTTTTTTTTTTTACATTCATTTAGATTCATTTTCATATCATTGTTAGATCATTTAGCATATCATAGCATATTAGTTTTTACATATCATAGATTTCATATCAGTTTATCATTCACATTGCATAGAAAATATCAAAAAAATAGCTTAATTGCATTCAATTCATATCTAGATCAATTTCATTCAAATCTTTCATTTAGGTGTTGTCTAGGTCACTGATCTCAATTACAATCTGAGAACATCAATCTCGCACCTATTAGAAGGCAATAAAATGTCTGGTTAGTTTAGCTTTCAATTCATTGCACAATTTCATTTTTGCTAACCTCTAATATTTTACTGAAGTGTTGTGTCTACAGATCAGGTATAATTTTCACACCCACATTTCTGGCACCCACCGTGGGGCAACCCACCATTACATGCTAGTTTTGATTTTTTTGGGGGAGCGAAAACCCTAAAGTTTCAAAGATTTAATTTTATCTCCCAAGAGGTTTGGAATTTTCTCTAAAAAAAAATTTCAAGTTGCACACATATCAAGGAAGCTATAGTAAAAAATTTGGAAGTTTTTGATATGTTTTGAATTTTTAATAAGTTTTTCTTTAAATTATGGAAAAAATTAATATCTGATGCAAATCAGAATATTTTTTAGAAATTTTTATATTTTCGGAAAGATATTTAAATTCTAGAGGGGGTCCATTCTTTGTATTTTAAATTTTGACACAATATAATAGCTCAAATAGTCAATTTACAAAAATTGGTCTATTTTGATAAAATAGGTCTCTAGGGTACAAATGAAGAGATTTTTCCAAAATTTTTACATTTTTGGAAAGTTCTCTATTTTTTAGTAGGGGTCTCTATTTTGAATTTCTATTTTTGTGGCCAAAATTTAAAAAAAAATTAAATCTTGTTGACTAGGTCAAATGCAGCAAAAAAAATAAAGTTTTGTGATGGGTATGCACTTATTTTTTTTACATGGTTCAATGAATGATATGAGTTTTCATTGGGGTTAATTTCTGGTTATTATTGCTAATAATAATTGATTTTTAGAGCTAACCCTATGGTTTTCATAAGTTGAAAAGATGTTACATATCTTGTTTGCTTGTTTGCTTGTTGGAGAGTTTGTCACTTGCTTGCATGGAAAAGCTCAACAAGAATTGCTAAAAATCAAGTAAAATCTACTAAGCACGTTGCAAGGATCCTAGGTATTCTCCTTCATCTAATAACATTTTGATTTGGACTTAAAATAAATCTCTTATGTGTCTGGCTTGTGTGCATCTTTTCATGCTTTTGTCTATTTTTACACACTTGCATAATTGATTCTAGGTTGTGACCCCTTAAGGATTCATTAAGTAGTCTTAGATACTTGTGATTGATCTTGATTGCTATCTTGGGTTATTGGACTCGCTAATCTGCCGACCCCTCATTCCACCATGTGGTTGCAAGGTCAGCGCCACATTAAAGGGGAGGGGTCAACAGGACAAAAGTGTTAAGTGTTCCACTTGGCAACCCATTTATGCTTTTAGGAACTCACTTGTTTTCTAAGTTGGTGACTCATTTTCAGCTTGTGTGAGGTATTAAGTGTTCCACCTTGTGGCCTCATCTCATATTCACTTTAAGCGTTAAGTGTTCCTCTTTCTACTTTTTGGGTACTTTTGGTAGATTTGCTTTTTGGAAACATACATCTGTGCTCACATAGTAATTAGGCCTTATGAACACTATTTGTGATTCTTGAGAGATTGGATTCCTAGTGAAATCCTTCTTGGTGACAGAATCCTTGTAGGTAGGGAGGATACTTAGTGCGTTTCACATTCAACTTGGTTAGTGCATCTTCTCTTATTGATCGATACATTCTCTCCCAGGAGAGGTTGATAGATCATGTGGGGTTGACATCACGAGCTTTGGTGAATCAAAATTGGTTAGTGTGCCTTCTCTTATTGATCAATACATTCTCTCCCTGGAGAGGTTGATAGATCATGTGGAGTTGACATCATAGACCTTGGTGAAGTAAAACTTTGTCTTAGCGTGTCAGATTAATCTGCTTGCTTTGTTTGGGTTAAAAGTGAAAAGGTGTCAAAAACCTTGGATCTGGAGCCAAGTATCCTTGTGGTATACTATTGTGAGTCACCTTTAGAGAGGGTTAACTATAGAAAAGAATCCCTTCATAGGGTAAACTGTGTTGATGGAACCTCAAGCGGTAATAGCCATTTTTGTCGTGGTAGTGACAGCCGCTATATAAATGTCCTTGTGGAAGAAATCTCCATGGGTATGGTTCATTGTTGGGTTGTCAGATCTCCCTAGTAGCTCCTGAAGATTAAGTTCTTAAACTATGTCAAAACCCTGGTGCACTAGGATTGGAGTTCACCCCTTTGGATCATAAAAGTTGTAGAGTCAAACCATTACTAAAAACCCTAGCAATGCCAAATTTTTATTTTCTAGGGTATATGTGCGTCATTGGAAAACATTTTAGAACATACACAATTAGCACGTCAGAGGATTAGAACAAATAAAATCACTTGATTGTTCATGCACAAGGTTGCTTTTTCCCTTGTTCATTGTTTTCAGACATGCTTGAAATCACTAGCTTGCTGTTTTGCATGCTTGTTTATCTATTTGGTTATTGAAAATGAACAAATCTGTTACAATCCTCAAATTTGGACAGTACAATTTGCAAACTGAAAACCTTAAATTTGCAAAATTTGAAGTAAATTTCCTTTTTGGAGTCAAAAGTCATCTCAGGAGGTCAGAAAGTCATACGAGTTTTCTCAAAGTGTCGTTTCATTACAGCCCATCTGTCATATGATTGAGTACCCAATGTCATATGAGTTTTCATGCTAGCAAATTCTAAAAGTCAAAATCCTACTTGCAACTATCATATGAGTTTTTCAACTATTGTTTCATAGTATACCCACTGTCGTATGAGTCTACAGAGTGTCATTTGGGAAATTTTTGAAAGTTAGAAAATTATCAAAATTGCCAGATATTTAGCTTTTTACAACCTATTTCCAAAATCTATCATACAAATCACTATGTCAAGAACAAAGTAGTAGCTATTGAGAATTAGTACACATGTCTTAAAGAATTAGTACACATGAGGAAGAAACTCTAATGAGGGCCATGATGAAATAGATGCATGCTATGCAAGTCAAGATTAACAAACTTGAGAAAGAAAAGGAACCTAAAGAGTTCTCCATGGAAGCTCTATGCCCTTTTCCATTTGATAAAGACTTGTACATGTCACCATGCCTTCAGACAAAATTTGAGCAACGTGATAACCCTTATGATAACTCTTCCATGGAGAGTGACACATCCAGCTTTGGAGACTATGATGACTATGATGACAGACAATGTAATGATACCTATGACACCTTTGTTCCTAAGAGTCCTCCTCATCGTGTGTTCCTACTTACTACAAATGGGCCATCACATTGGATAGATCATGATGGTGATCCATATGATTTTGATTTTGAAAGAGACTTTGATGACTTTTTTGGACAATATCTAGATGATACATCTACTTCTATTGAGGAATATAAAATGTACCATGCTGATTTGAAATGTCAATACTATAAGGATCTCTCCTTTAAGAACTCTTAGGCTGAAAATAATGATTACACTCTCAAGCAAGATCATGTTAATGTTGGACCTTTGTCTTGTGATGGTTCCCATCCATCCCCTACTTTCTCCAGTACCCATACATTTCCTAAAGCTTCTGAATCTTTCAAATCTTTCACAGAACCTTCATCCAACACAAGCCCTGATACTTTTCATACGATTCCCTATAGTTATCCTCAAGGGCTACCCCTTGAAGAAACTCAAGCTAACCTTCACTTGGCTACCAATACTTTCAATAATGTTAAACCTAAAGAGCCTAATCCTTCATATTCTACAATGCCTACTTTAGCTAGTCCTTCACCATCTCTTCCAAAGTCTTCCATACAATCCCAACATGCTTCCTTGTCCTTAGAAGTGGCTCCATGTCAAGAGGACTCCAGAAATGATAAAGAAAAGAACATAAAGAAAGATCAAGATCAAGAACCCTCCATGTCATCCAATCCTTTTCATGATGTCTCTTATCCGCTTCAAGCTTCTTTTGATCCTGCACATCCTTTTTCATGCATTCCACCATATCTTAAGTCTTCTCCTAAGCAAGATCAAATTACTACTTACATCATTGAGCTTATTGACAATCAAAATAACCTTACTACACTTGCGCTTTCCAAAGATGATACTTCCATTAAGGTTGTTAAAAATGGTGTTGTTACTTCCAATGTTAAGCCTATTGAAAATTGAAAGCAAAATTATGTGCTTGTGCTATCCAAAGATCCTTGTCAAGATCAAAGTCTTCCATCTTCTTGTTCTACCACTCCATGTTCACTTCCACTTTCTACTCTTCCTAAGTCTTTGCAAGCTTTGAAAAATCCTATCAAAGAAGGTGCTCATATTCAAGATGTCCATGATTCTATTGAAAATTCTAATGCTCACTCTAAAGATGCTGATATCCTTGGTAGACATATAGATGTTGATGAACTTGTTGATTATCCTTTTGTGTCTTCCACTTCCATCCTTGGACCTCTTCCACCACTACAAAGGGCTTCATGTCTACCTTCCATCTTGGGTCCTTATGTCCCTTCACTTTCCCCTCCTAACTTTCCTAATTCACCATCCATCTTGGGTCCTTACATACCTCCATCTCCTATCTTTCCTCAACATCAACATAGATGCATACCCTTGAATCCTTTTCATCCACCCACCCATCTAAACTAGTCATATCCTCATTTTTCTTCCACAAGTCCCAAGTCTTTTGGAAGTAACTTGAATGTTCAATACAAGAATCCATCAAAAAAAAATATCACCATGTCTCTTCTAATAGACATGGAAACATAAAGTCAAAAGAGATATCTAAGAAAAAATTACAAGAAAAGTATGGGTTCCAAAATCCATCATTAAAGATATTCTCTCCAAATTACCAAAAAGAAATGAAAAACCTATAGCTATATGGATTACAAAGTCTCTCTTGAAAGAGTCTGGTGTTGAGAAAAAAGTTAAGTTGACATTCAAGCTCCCAAAGACTTCCACTTCATCTTCATCCAAAAACATTATTCCATTCCATGCGCCTAAACCACAACCTCTACTATCCATTCACCATATTCCTTCACGTATTCCTTCATTCACATTTCCTCCATCCTCTCACCACCCTTCAAGGTATGTGTTGATGTTGAGCTTGCCTTCCCTTCCATCTACCCTTTCACAATCCTTCCATGCATTATCCTTCTACCTTCTATCATTTTTCCTCATTTGCCTATTCCTCCTATCCTCCAACCTCACTCACTTTACATAAAACCTTATCCTCCATTTTTCTCTTCCATCTCCCTTTCCCTATCAGCATCTTTGTGCATATCATTTTGATTCCTTGGCATATCATGGTTTATCCTTTCAAGGAACACTATCTAAAAAGCTTTCCTTCTTCCAAAAAAGAGAAATGAAAAAAAATAAAAATTTGAAAATGTGCCTTGGTGAGAACCTGGAAATGGGCGCCTTGGTAGCAAAAGTAAAAAAAAAGAAATTCATCCTATGGTGAAAACCACTCCCTTGTGGTGCCTTGGATAAGTACCATGATGAAAACCTGGCAATCAGGCATCATGCGTAGTTCCTAAACATATTTCATCCATTCCATCTTCTCTCTTTGATCTTGACAATGTTGATCTATACACAAACATTTGGCTATCTTGTGAGCTATCTTATGATGATCTTGCTTTCATTCCCTTCCTTTTTAGCCTTCATATCTATTTTCCTCTATTCATTCTAGCCTTTCGCTATCATTTTTCCCTTTGGTCTTGATCTAATAAAAAAAGAGAAAGAGTAAAACATGATGCTTTGAAACCTCTTGACATGTCTACTCCTTTCGACTGCATCCTTTCCTACTCTGGCATTACACTTTTGTGACTTATCCTATGCTAGCCTTTCAGTGCTTGTCCCAATGCACTTGACATGACAATTTTTCCCTAGCTTGGGTATTCTTGAGGATTTTTCCCTTGAGGATTGCTTCCCTTCATTCTCCTTCATTCTCTTGTCTTCCATCTCTTCCACCAACTTGTCAATCCCTCTTGTTCTCCACCTTGCTAGACATTGGGACTGCACGATATGATCTTAGTTGGGAGTTGGCAATGGAAAAAGATGCTATCCAGTATACCAAGTATCAGAACAAGTATCAAAACCAGTATCAGAACCAGTACCAAAACTAGTATTAGAACAAGTATCAGAATAAGTATTAGAACAAGTATCAAAACTAGCATTAGAACAAGTATCAAAACAAGTATCAGAACCAGTATTAGAACTAGTATCAGAACAAGTATCAGAACCAATATCATAAGAAGTATCAAAATGCCTACTAGGGCTACTCCTTTCACTTTAGTTTATGGGTTTGAAGCAGTACTGCCTATTGAGGTTGAAATCCCATCACTAAGAATCAGAATGCATGGTCTAGTAACTGATGATGACTATAGAGTGTCTAGGTTGCAAGAACTTGAACTACTAGATGAGCATAGACAAGCAGCGTATGATCATATCAGAGTATATCAGAAGAGAATGTCTAGAGGTTACAACAAGAAAGTCAGACATAGAAAATTTTAGGTTGGTGATCTAGTCTTGAGAGAATATCCTAAAAATCAATCCCATCAAGAACACAAGGGGAAGTTTGATCCCAATTGGCTGGGTCCCTTTGTTATCACTGCTACTTTTGGCTCTGGTGCCTATCAACTCTCAATGACTAAAGGAGAACAGCTCTGAGAACCAATCAACATTATCCATCTAAAGAAATTCTATGCTTAAAGCATTCAGTCTATGGTAAAATGTCTTGAGAAAATTATAAAAATTAGAAAAAGTCCTGAAAAAATGAACATCTTGGTGAAAACCTAGCAATAGGCGCCTTGATGATTCACAAAAAAAATAAAAAAATATCAAAAGTACAAAAAAAAAAGTTGAAAAATGAAAAATACAAAAAACTGAGAAAAAAAAGAAAAAGTGCCTTGGTGAAAACCTGGAAACAGCCGCCTTGGTAGCAAAAATAGAATCTTTGCCAAGATGGTGAAAACCCAGCAAATGGATGCCACCTGTTTCAAAATTCTCCATCTATCAGTGCAATCTTGGTCTTTCCCAGCTTTCGGTCTTGCTTTAGTTTGTACATATCTCCCGGTTTGTTTTGCATTTCTAGTTTTCAATAAGTCAGTTTGTACACCAATCAGCTCAAGCGTCTGTATCCTATCAATGTTCAAACTTGGGGGCAATCATGTCATATCCTATGGTCTCCAGTATATCTTAGACATGTCATATCTAGTTAGAGTCCTTTGAAGCTTCATGTGAGTCAATCTGTCAGTCTTGTCTCCAGAAAGGATTTTGCATCTACAACAATGCAATCAAACATCAAACTAAAAACAACCTATGCTTTTCATACTTTTATCTCCTTGTATGCTTACTGATTCGCATTGAAATTTTTGCATATTGTGTCCCTTCAAGCTCTTCGATGATGTCCTTTATAGGATTTAGAGAGTGATGACTAGGGGCATAATCTTTTCTTTGTCTTCTACTTGTATGTGAAAATCTAATGTCTTTGGAAATTCTGGATTGAAATGGTGTCCAACTGTAAGAGCCTCTATCTCGAATTGGATGGCCATGCGTACCTTGACCATTGATACCCAAAAAATTCAAGGAACTTTGATCTCACTATTGTCTTTTTGAGTAAGTTCTTTCTCCTAATGTGAAACACGATCTTGCCTAAGGATGTGAATGATAAAGGGTCACTATGGGTAATTCACATTGGATTTAGAATGATCTCTTGACTATTTGATGTGTTTGCAATGCAAGGCATATTCAGGTCATCATGATGTTTATGTTTTGATGCTTATACAAATTGCTATATCAAAATGGACATGATATTCAGGTCATCCTACCGTTTATGCCTTGGTGCTTATATCTAATCCGACATTCCAAAAATAAAATCAATATTCATATATCCATGGTTGTTGACTAGTGGGTGTTGTATTGATTCTTGTGCATAGAAATCAATATTCATATGTCTATGGTTTCATAGATAGTGGGCATTGTATTGATTTATCCGGTTACCTAAAAGTTCAATGATGATAACAAATCGACACATGATCAGTGACTAGGTCCTAGGTCTTAGGTTGCATTTCATTTTGCATGTCTCTTTGCATTTTGCATGTTGCATGATCTCACAATGGCTAAATGAACTTCAATGCTTACACAATTCTCCACTCGCATCTTCAAATCTAACAAGAGTTGAATCTCACATGAAGGTTCCTCCAATGAAACAACAAGTAGAATCCTTTTTCAAGATCAAAATCAAAATCTAAGATCATTTATTATGTCAAAATTGTGATTTAAAATTTTGGGCCCAGGACGGTCTACTGCTTGCATATTCAACCTTCAATCATCATAGAAATCCATTATTCAACTTAATTGATTATCTTAGATCAAACTATCAAAATTTTAACTTGGTCAACTATGGTCAACTCATAGTTTCACCTAGTCAAACTTGGTCGTCTGGATCTCTAAACGATGCAGAATACGTTCCTAGACGTGTTTAACCACTTCTCAAATCAATTAACATGCTTCTAAACTATCAATGCTAACTTTTCTTGTCAGATTTCAATTTCAATCCCAAAGGGGGCATGGTATTGTACATCATTCAAGTCTATAATCAAATTTGAAATCATATCTTCCTTAGTAATCAAGACAACCACGTCTAGTTACTGATTCATCAAAAAAGACCTCATCACTTGGGGCAAATCTATCATCACTTGGGGCATATCAAATTCATCAAGATCCATATCAATCTGGTATTCTCCTAATCTTGTAAACTGTATCAGTTTTTGCAACCATTGGGTCATAGTGTTCTTTCCTTGGTTCTTCGGCAACTGAAGGGTTCAGATGTGACACCTGCTAGTTCTGCTAAGACAATCGAGTCTAGAACTGGTCACTCACTTCTTCGCAATCATAAGGTTTGGAATCAGGTGTTTTGACACTTTTTCACAATCATCGGTTCATTTTCTATTATAGTTAACATTATCTTTGGTCATTCAAGACCTATTATCTTCATATCAAATCTTTCAATCAGCTTCTATCTCATATCAATCATCATATCTTTCAAATCAGTTTCATATCTTTATCATACACAGACTATCTTTGAACCACTGCGCTTTACACAGTAATTCAAAGAGGGGCAAAATGTAATACCCCAAAAATGGGCTATATGTTCATTAACCTCCTACATCCTCAAATCGAATGAAATCGACATCGAAGTCATAACCTAAGGTACATTTGAATATCATCGAATCCTAATTGATTATCTCAAATTCTACATCGGGGAATATTCTAAGTAATATTCCTAATAGTCATAATTATCTTTGATTTAATGATTATTTGGCAATAAATCCTATTTATCCTAAAGTTTAATTAATTAAATATTCTCAATATTTAATTAATTAAGTTTAATTCTGCCACTTAATTATTTAATTGAATTTAATTATATCTATTCCTAATTATTATTATTTAAATTTGACAATAAATCAAAATTCCTATCATTAATTGATTAAATTTTTATTTAATTAATTAAAGCAAGTTGTCATATTTGATGATATTATTTTTGAATAAAAGTTTGATTAAATAATTGATTAACCCATAAATCAATTGTTTTATTTCGAAAATCAGTTAAGTTGGAAATAAATCACTTTATTTATTTATTAATTCATAATTATCCATGTGCACAATCAAAGAGCAGTTAAACTCTAAATCAGAAAATCAATGCAAGTTATTGACTTTTTGGAACTCAACATCATTTTTGAGTTTTAAAGTTGATCTATACTCCTAATTTGAGTTAAAAAGCTATTTTTGCATGATTTGCATGTTTTTGTGAATTAAATTATCTTTATTTAAAAATAACCCAAAAATCAAGCTGAGTTATTTGAGTGATTTATGGCTTTTATCCATGCACCTCCAAAGCCCTAGATTTCTATAAATTAAAGCCTCAGCTCATCTCAAATCATCTCATAATTTTGCAAGCTTACTTTGCCAAAGTCATCTACGAATTGCACAACTATTTTGAAGAATTGGAATTTGGAGAATCAAAGCTTATTGTGAATCAAGGCTATTGTGAGATCAATTTGCTTTTTTTACATTCATTTAGATTCATTTTCATATCATTGTTAGATCATTTAGCATATCATAGCATATCAGTTTTTACATATCATAGATTTCATATCAGTTTATCATTCACATTGCATAGAAAATATTTAAAAAATAGCTTAATTGCATTCAATTCATATCTAGATCAATTGCATTCAAATCCTTCATTTAGGTGTCGTCTAGGTCACTGATCTCAATTACAATCTGAGAACATCAATCTTGCACCTATTAGAAGGCAGTAAATCATCTGGTTAGTTTAGCTTTCAATTCATTGCACGATTTCATTTTTGCTAACCTCTAATGTTTTACTGAAGTGTTGTGTCTACAGATCAGGTATAATTTTCACACACACAATCCTAACATCGATAATCATATAAAATCACCTAAATAATCATGAATCAACTTAATCAAGCACAATAAAATTTAAGCGAACTGAAACTATGCATAGACTCAAGAATGAGATCCACAAATTCATACCAACCAGGCAAATTCGGGTAGGGTAGTTAGACTGACACTTGTCCAATCCTAGGACAATTAGGTTTAGGTTAGGGTTTTGGGTCTGTGTATTATCTCCCCTCTTTACCATTGAGATAAATGTTTGTGGGCATGCTCACTCCTACTAATTCAAGGAAGATGATGCCCTGTACTTGGAACATGTCATCAAAAGATGAAGCATGTACATGCAATATATAACAAACAATGATATGGTATAGTCGAACGTGTGGATCTCGACTATGCGAGTAACTATGCCTTCATCTTCTACCACACAAACACGTCAAATAGATACAGACACATAATCACCATACACATGCAAGTATGGGGTAAGTACATCATAATCAATATAAAACATGTAATCTAACATCCTGAAACATCATCATCTAATCTACGCATACCCATGATAAACATATAACAACAATCCATATCATCATTAATGAAACAATAACCGATCACAAGAAAAGTGACCTAAAAGAATTTGATCAATCACCTAAAACATGAAGCAACCTAAAAACAACCTACCGATGGGTATTACATTCACCCCCCTAGGATTAGGCTTACTCCTGGAAGCCTAAAACAAGTAGTGATATAAGTCCCATGAAACTCTCTGCACCGAAAAGAAAACATAATCACAAAGCAATGGTCTGCAAACAAAATGTTATATGTCTATGTTTAGTTTCAAGTTTAAACTACACAAAACCTAATAGGTGTACATACCCAGAGTTTCCAGTGTAGAAACTCTGCTCTGATACCAAATGTAACACCCCGCTAGGGAACCCAAGAGAGATTAACCTATAACTTGCAACTAACTTTGGTGAACATTTTTTTTAAAAAGTTAACAAACAAGATGAACAACAATATGGAAACCATTACCATTAACTCACATTAAAACAACAACCAAAATAGATTACAAATCCTGAGGGTTACTTGACATAGAATTACTTAAGAAAAAAGTACAACTAAAGAAAGATAACAAAAGATTTCATATTATAAATGATACAATAACAACTTACATCAATTAATACAATCCTCATGGACATCCATGATAACTAAAAATTGACATCCACTGCACATGTTGTAGGGTATGTAAAATAAATCTAACATAGAAGAACAATGTCCATATTAGGTATCACATGCGATACACTAATATAGGATTACATAAATGAAGATAAGATAAGAAACTAACAATGAAGAATCAATGAAGAACCATAAGGGCATCCAATTGCAGGAGTACCAATAACACATTTTAATTACTATGTTATCACTTAATTGCATAACTTACGATAGGTTACCCAGGTACTGACCACTTTGGGTCCCTGCCCCTATTGTAAGCCACTCCCCTAAGATGCACTTAATCAATCTCCCCTAGCCTCATAATCACATAAACATTCAACAGGTATACTACCAGTAATCCTAGATACAGTTTCACACATAGAAACCCAAATGATTACACAGATACCAAGAATAGATAATATCCAATAAGAGCATATAAGATCGAAGCATAAACAAAATAGGCACACACAATGAACATGATACAGATATGCAATCCACTAAAAACATAACCTTGCCTCTATTTTCCCCTAAGCCATCTAGTACCCGAAACCACATATGCATAAGAATACAACTCAGGAACAAGAAGTCAACACTCACATTTAAAGAACTAAAACTGAACCATAATCAACATAATTGAAAGTAAATACAATTAATTAATTAAAAATATCCTTTTAATACACAACTCAACTTGTCTTTTGAAAGCTAGTTGTCTTTTTGAAAACAAACTCGTTTTCAATTTTGCACATGTTTTAATTTAAATTCATTTATTAAATAAATTAAATACTTAATGCATCACAAATTCATGCAATTAATTATTTAACTATTTAATAAAATATGCAAGCATAATACAATTCATGACATTTTCTAATTAAGCACATGTTAATAATTAAAACCCTAATTAAATAAATTAAATATTTAATACATCCTAAAGCATGTAATTAAATATTCAATTATTTAATAATACACTCAAACATAATTAATCCTAATTCCAATTAAATAATAAATTAATTCTAATTAACCAAATAATTGAGTTTTGATAATCTCCAAATTAAACATAGGAACATAATTAAATCATTAAATTCAACTATAATCCTAACATCAATAATCATATAAAATCACCTAAATAATCATGAATCAACTTAATCAAGCACAGTAAAATCAAGCACAAATTCAAGAAAACTAAAACTATGCACAAACTCAAGAACAAGATCCACGAATTCATACCAACCAGGCGAATTCAGGTAGGGTAGTAAGACTGACAATTGTCCAATCCTAGGACAATTAGGTTTAGGTTAGGGTTTTGGGTCTGTGTATTATCTCTCCTCTTTACCATTGAGATGAATGTTTGTGGGCACGCTTAGTCCTGCCAATATATGCAATATAAAGCATGTACATGCAATATATAACAAACAATGATAGGGTGTAGTCAGACATGTGGATCTCGACTATGCAAGTAACTACGCCTCCGTCCTCTACCACACAAACACATCAAACAGATACAGACACATAATCACCATACACATGCAAGTATGGGGTAAGTACATCGTAATCAATATAAAACATGTAATCTAACATCCTAAAACATCATCATCTAATCTACGCATACCCATGATAAACATATAACAAAAATCCATATCATCATTAATGAAACAATAACCTATCACAATAAAAGTGACCTAAAAGAATTCGATCAATCACCTAAAACACAAAGCAACCCAAAAACAACCTACGAGTGGGTATTACACCTCTAATGTTCAGATTAGGGAGGATGGCCAAATACCTGATAAAGCCATGTAGATTCTAAAGGACTATGATCCTGAATCAGAAACTATTACCCCAGAAGAAGCTAGGCAATTAGTAAAGGCTAGCGATATATTCCTTGTACCTGGGTGGGATTTGGCCTCAGGTTTTATCATTGACCAAATCAAAAAATAGGATAACACAAATTTAACTTCAAAAACCCAAGTGGGATATTTCATAAAAGGGTTTGGATACAACCCCAAAAATAAGGCATTGGCTATGTGGATCCTTTATCCAAAAGATAAAAAGACTTCCCTTTTGAACATCCAAGAGAAAATGGATGGTGATAAAATGGTGTGGTCAATCTACAACATTGGAGATCTTGAGATATCACATGTGTTGACTCACTTTGCTAGGTTAAATGAAGACAAAACCAAGAAACTATCAGAGAGGCACCAAAGTCTTTTCAATGATTATAGTGCATTGGTAAGGGATAGAGAGATATGAATAATAAAGGAAAAAGAATTAGAAAAGTCTGTAGAGGAATTGCAACTACAAATCATTAACATGGCCACAGTTTCCCCTACACCACTAGAGCAGCCTACACTACCAAAAACTCAAAGTGTAAATTAAGAAGAAGCTGTTGCTAGAGACGAGAGAATGAACAAGGAAAAAATTGAGTTTGTAGTAAAGTCCTTGTTGAAAATTTTGCAACATAGGATAGGAGTTTTGAAGGATAAGGCAGAGGCAGTTTGCACTGCATATAGCAAGTTGCCTAGTTCACCACAGATAAGATATGGACATCAGCAAGTTCACCACAGATGTAAGGCAAATTGCTGATGCGAGGTGGGAGAGATAAAATAAGCAATTACAGAGCATTCAGTAGATCCCATGGCCAATAAAGGATCAGGTTACTACATGGGACAACATGACAAAGCCCAAGGTGAGTAGGCCTGCAACAAATGACCTTGATGACTTAGTTGATGAAAGAGCTCTAGCAGTGCACCTGACCTATGAGCACATGGAGAGCAACTGATCATACAAGGGATGATGTAAGTTATCTGATTAGGCAGTCATCATTCAAACAACAAACTTTAGCAATTGCATCTAAATACCTGCAGATAAAGGTGTAGCTCAAATGGAGGTTCAAATTGAGAAGAAACAACTTCTGGTGCAATTTTCCCTCTTTTTTGTTACATCCTTTAACTCTTTTGTATTCTAGTACATGTCACTATTAGAGCCTCCCATAGCTTGTTGCATCCTTTTCTCAAGGATCCCAAGGTGGTCTCTCTATATATAACAAATTTAAACTCACACCAAAAGGTGGTGAAATACTTATTGTCATAGGAGGCCATAGATTTAGTCTTTGATTCTCAGGAATCCATTTTCTCTGAATGTATTGACACTGGAAGTTTATCAATAAAATATACTAGATTTCCATGTATATTTCTTATTGTCTTCATGTTTGGTTTTGATTTCTTTGTATGTTTAAATTTTCAATGCATTTTAGGCATATATTTCTACTATGTAGATAGTGGGGTTGAAATTTGAGTTCCTTTCAAGGGAGGGATAAATCTTGAGTGAGGTCTCTAAAATTTTTGTGTTCATACATGAATTAGATGATATGATTTATGCATAAGAGGGTAGTTTGCAAGGCATCTTATCTGGAGTTTGGGTGTGTTTGATTTGAGATATTTTATGTAGATGTGCACTCATTGACTCAGATGCCCTAGGATTAGGCATTGGTCTATGCTTATTTTGCAGTTGTTTTCATCATCAATCAAATTAAAATGATTTACTTTAAATTGCATGAGTTATATTATTAGATATGTATCAAGTATACAGGTCAAGATTGTGATATTTGAAGAATTTAATCTTTAGAGGTAATACCCACCTGAAGCTTTAAGCTCAAAGAGAAGAAGGATTGAAAATCCTTAATATCTTAGTATTGATTGTTGTTGATGTATCTATTGGGACTGCTAGAGTTATAAATCAGAGTTTTCTAATTAAGCTTTGATCATCTATAATTTTGAGTACTAACAGATTCCAATCCTTTTAGATAAAAGAAAATACCAATCAACCCAACCTTAGCACCTAATATGTAGGAATAACTTATGAAGATAAGGGACACTAGTATTATTAATCCAATTTGGAATTCATCATGGGTGTCTAACTTAATTCTTGTAAGGAAGAAGAATGGAGACATAAGTGATGCAGGAGCTTCTCGAGTCCTTGGCAATCCTGTGTCACCAAAAACAATTTTGGGTTTTAAGCATTTCTCTATTCCTTCTTTGAACGAGTTGGCTCAGTAGTTTCTCAGGATCCTTGTTTAACTAAGTTGGTTGGTTAATTCCCTGGCGCACGGTTATCCTTTCCTAGTGCTAGGTTATCCTTGCTTACCGAGTTGTTTGTTTTGGTTTTCTATTGAAGCTGACTTGTGCACTTAATTGTGGTCATAGATTTAATGTTGGTATCGATCATCAGGAAGCATGTGGACCTATATTTGGTCATCCCTTTCGTTAATGGTGGATCTAAAGCCCAATTTTTTCGGTAGCCTCTTGTATATATTATGGTCATTGGTTGTAGTTAAGGAGTAAGTTTTTGGTAGAATTTAGGAGTTAGAAGATTGAACATAGTTCTGAATCCTCACATGTTGGAGGACTATTGTAATTTAATTGATTTGGCCCTAACCAAGAAGGCCTTACAACCCAGCATGTATGAATCTATTTGATGAAATATAAGGATTTCATCTTCATTCTCTCTCTCACTTTGTGTGTTGTGGCTTTCATGTTTGATCTCTACAAGGTGGATTTAGATTAGGGTGCACCTTTGGCCCCTCATCCTGACCTGCCTTGTGCTAGGTGGTATCAGAGTGAAGGTGAGATCTGGATCTAGATTTTCAAATCTAGGTTTGAGGGTTCCTTCTTGTCAAACCCTAGTTGACTTATTGTGGGGTAGAAGATTGTGATCTGGCCTGCAATTGTAGAGGGTTTCAAGATGGTTCATAGGAGGTGAGATGTGGATCTAGGATTGGAAGACATGTTGAGACAACTTTCTGCTAGGTTAGAAGTTGTTGAGATAGCCCAACGTAGAGGAAGACATCTTTAATATGTTAGTGATGAAGAAATTGAGGAAGAACATGATGAAGTAGAACCTACACTGCTGATGGATCAAGGTGAGGAAAGATTTTAGAAGGCTTTGACAAATCTTAAGTCTACACTATGTGTGTGAAAATTGTACCTGTTTATGGATGCAACACTAGTAAAACATTATTGGTTAATAATCAGAAAAAAGCAATAAACGAGTATATCATTAACTAGGAGATTTATTTCCTTATAGTTAATGCGAGTATGCTATTGTCATAAATTGACCAAGATTAGTGACAATGCAACATCTAAATGAAGGATTTGAATGATGAAAGCTATGAAAATGAATGCAAATTTAATCTATGTTTTTGGATTTTCTATGCAATAATGATAAACACTATGTAAAATGATCTAAAATTGGATGAAAGATGAATTGAAATCTAAGCTATCAATGCTATGAATGTAATGAAATCAAGAAAGAAATGGTTAGCAAAGAATTTTAAAAATTGCACAATCTCCAAATTCTCCAGATTGCGTGTGCAAAGAATCTCCAAATTCGTGGTCATTTGTAAAGGACTGAAGCCTATTTATATAGAAATCCAGGGTTTTGAGAACTCATGGAAAACCAAAAATCTCTCCCTGATCAACTCGAATTGATTGTTGAGTTATCACGAAATTAGAAATAGTTATCTCACAATATCATGCAAAATCAACTTTATAACTCAAATTAGAACTTTGGATTACTCCCGTCTACTTTTCAAATCACAATCACATGTTGAGTTTAAAAAGTTAACAAATAGAATTTAATAGTTGATTTTGGGTTTAACTTCTTTTCTTTATGCATAGATAATTATGAGTTATTTAATTTTCCATGTGTTTTATTCTCAACTTAATTGATTTGAACAATTAATTAACTGATTTATGAGTTAATTAATTATTTTAATCAAACTTTATTCAAAATCATATTATTAAATTTGACAACTTGATTTTAATCAATTCAATAAGTATTCAATTGATTATTTTTAAAATTTGTGATTTATTATCAAATAAATAATATTAATTAGGAATTTATATTAGTTAAATCTAATTAAATTAATTAAGTGGCAGAATTAAGTTTAATTAATTAAATATTCAACATATTCAATTAATTTACTTTGGATAAATAAAATAATATCATTTATTGCCAAATAATATTTAATTAGAAATAATTAGGATAAAATAGGAATATTCCCTGATGTAGAATTGTGATAGGATCAATTAGGATCAATGTAAGAGGTCAATGGTACTAAAGCCCATTTTTGGGGTTATACATTTTTCCCTCTTTGAATTACTGTGCAAAGCGTAGTGGTTCAAAGATTAATCTATGTTTGATGTTCAGACTCAGTTATATGATGGAGAAATTGATCTTGAAAGATTAACTAATTCTGAGATAGAAACAAATGGAAAGATTCAAAGATGCTAATCTAGGTCGTGATTTGACCAAGGACCAAGATGATGTTAATGGTACCAACAATGAACTAGTGATTATGAAGAAGTGATAAAATGCCTAATTCTGAACCTATGATTATGAGGAATTAACTATCCTGATTCTAGACCTGATTGTCCAAAGGAATCAAAAGGATGCCAAGTTTGAACCCTTCAGTTACAAAGAATCAAGGAAATAACACTTAATGAACTGATGGTTACGAATACCTGATACAGTTTACAAGTTTATGAGAGAATACCATATTGATATGGATTTTAATGAATCTAATATGCCCAAGCAATGTGCCCCAAGCGACGAGGACTTTGATGAGTCAGCAACTAGATGTGGTTTTTGTGTTGATTGTTGAAGAAAATTTGATTGACATATTTGTTAAATGATTAATAATACCATGCCCCCTTTGGGATGAAAATTGAAATATGGCGAGAAGCCAACATGAAATGATTAGAAGCAATATAATCGATTGTGAAAGTGGTTATACACGTCCAGGGACGTGTTCTACATCGTTTAGGGGTCTTGTTGACCAAGTTTGACTAGGTTTGACCATGAGTTGACCATGGTTGACCAAGTTGAAATTTTAAGAGTTTGATGTTAGGTAATCAGTTAAGATGAATACTAGATTTCTATGATGTCATGAAGGTCGATTATGCAAGCAGTCAACTGCCTTGGGTCCAAACATTTTAAATTGCATTTTTGGCAATGTAAACAATCTCAAATTTTGATTTTGATCTCGAAAAATGGGTTTAGACCATCTATATTAGCTAGGGGTGCAATTTTCATGCAAAATGGAGCACTTATAAAAATTAGGTCAAAACCTATATAAGGCAAAAGGGGTCATTTTCAATTCATTTCAACTAGTTGACTTTAGAAACCTTATGGAGCCCTCTAAGAGAAAAATACAAGTTCCAGTGTCTTCACATTGTTTCAAGCGCTCTAGGGAGTATCAAAGACCTGAATAGTATAGGAATCTAGTAAGTGGACCTCTGTGCCTCTCTTTGAATTCAATTTAACACATTTTTATTGCTTTTTAGGATTTTTAGCACATTTTTTCAATTTTTAAAATTTTGGTTCATGGGATGATGTACAACATGTTGTGGCGTGTTGTATGACATTTCAAGGCCATTTCAAATGTCATGTTAGTTGTAGTATAGTGTCATATGGGAGACACCCATCTCTTGTACGATATTTCATCAGTCCCTCAATTGTCATGCGGGAACATGTAGAATGTTGTATACCCATCAAATGTTGTATTGGTAGTTTTATATTATCGTACAACAATTGGCACATTTTTTTTATTTCCAAATGTTGTATGCAAAATAGTGAGAATTTTTGAGGTCGTTAAGAAAAAATTTCAAAAATTTTGATTGTCCAGCTAAATTCCATAGATTAAAAATTTTGATTGTCCAGCTAAATTCCATAGATTTTTAATGCACCTTTTGATATACTCATTTTCTCATTTTGTGTGCATGTATCCTTGTTTTTTGAGTGAATTTTCTAATGTTTATCCCAGTTTCTATGCTTTGTAGGTTAGCTGCCCAGATGTCCATGTTTGTATTTCACATTTGAATGACACAAAGAATGTGCTTAGAACTTCCTGATTCCATGAGAGTCCCACCTCACTACTTGTGGATTCAATTATTTGATAGGTTTTACCTGACATTCTAGTGAGCCATGATTTGATCACAGCACTAGTGGAGAGATTTCCACTCTGAGACTCAGAAGTTCCACCTCTTGATAGGGGAGATTTGTAGTGACACCAGAGGACATCTACCAGATTCTTCATATTCTATTCCATGGCCCTCCGCTCAGACTAATCTAAAGTTTTGGGTAATATAGGTTTACAAGCGTTTCATACATTATTTGGAGCAGATGAGTAGATTTCTCAACAAAATTTCTTAGGAGATTCTGTTAAAGTTTCTATGGGAAGATGCAATAGGCTCGAGTGCATTATCGGCAGGATTATCATGTCCAACCATGAGCAAAAAGGTCTACTAATGGGTTGGGCCACCAATGGTTTAGCGACTGATGGCACACCCGGGGGAGTATGGATGGGGTTTAGTGTTTTATTGGCACATATGTTCATGGAGATGCATGAGATTTTCTACCATGAGGGTAAGACATTTTCTTCTTGAGCCATAGTAATTCATATCTAGGCATGAGAGCACATTCCCATCTATAAGTCCATTTTGCAGCAATGAGAGGCAGGACCAGGAGCCCTCTTGTTTATAGATATTCAGGGCTCATTACATAGGTGAGGATGGGCTGCACATAGTACTAGAGGCATGTCCTTGATGATATGATAGTTGTGGTCTAGAGGCCATACTTACAAATAGAGGTGTGGCCCACAGCTTAGGCTTAGTTTTCCTACTTCTACCAGAGCCAAATTTTGATGGGGGCTCTACCAGCATCCTTGAGTGAATTTTTATCATGAGGGCATGGAGACAGTATGGACTGATATAGAATGAGCCTCAGGAGATCACTGCTTATGCACGATAGGTGCAAGAGATCAAACTAGGATGGTCTATGAGATTATCTTATGTAGTGTGTAGCCTAGATTATAGTGGGCTATAGAGTAGGGATTGGGACTACCGAGCTTAGGTAGCAGATGCAAGAGTGACTGATGCCTACACACCATATATAGAAAAGCATCCCATCAGGTAGTTCTTGGATCTGACGAAGCTCATTCCATGATAGAGGAGGTAGAGGATGTCATAGGTTCCCCTATGGGGTAGAGGAAAAAGATGAGGGAGGTGAAAATCCCCATGGCACAATTGATTCCTTTAGTGTAGAGGGAAATAGGATTACCACCACACCCTACAGGAGATGTCAGGCCTACTCCTAGGACCACAAGTAGTTCCATTGGGCTAGACTAGTAGTTTTGCAAAGTCGATACAATAGAGGTGAGGGTGGTACTCTAGGTGGTATAGGGGAGTACAGTAGCTGTAGAGGAAGTACTGGGTGTGCATCAGGATGCACCCATGGATGAGGCAAAAAGAGGCATCGGATTTTGATACAGGAGCTCAGGTTAGACATTGTAAGGATCAAAATTGATACAGGTGGTGGTACCGCTAAGACCATGGAGAATGCTGAGGTAGCGGTGGAGATAGATCTTGGGCTGCGGAAGACACTTCAAGGACATGATTAGGAAAATACAACACTAGCTTAGGGACCAGAGATCCCATAGCTTATCTCTAGAGGTCCAGTTGCGAGAGTGTGATAGGAAGCTGAGGGAGCAAGATGTGAAGGTCAGGTGAATTGTAGGCCGAGGTGATTCCATCAGACGGGGGTGGGCTACATATTACATTTCTACATATTTTTCCTATCGTGCCACCTGGCAGAGAGTTACATCATACTCTCAGTATATGCTAGAATCTGAAGGAGCCAGAGCCCCACGTGTCGACCCACTACTCAATGCACTAGCAGGAGGAGGAGAAAACACCTGATGCCGAGGACTAGGTGGGACAACTAACTCATGTTGATCCTCATTTTTAATATTTTCATTATTTTATATTGGATCTCTCATTGAAGCTCATTTTTGGTATCATATGCACTTGGTGCACCACTTGTATGATATATATTATATATACATATATACATACATATATATATATATACACACATAGATATATATCTATATATATAATATCTATCTATCTATATATATATATACACACACAGATATTATACTATATATATATATATCTATATATATATATATATATATATATATATATATATATATATATACATACACACACACATATATATACATATATATATACATTATATATATATGCATATATATATATACATATATATATACATACATACATATATATACATACATATATAGATACATACATATATAT
>BSBK01011548.1:2500-96585 GCA_027943335.1 Chamaecyparis obtusa | reverse complement strand
TAAAGCTTTCAGGTTTGTCCTTTTTTGGTATCATTCTGAGGAATGTATTGTTCACTTCTTTGAGGAGGTTCCTTGAATTCCTTACCCCCTCCAATGCCTCTACTACTTCATCTCCTATGAAACACCATCATTTTTAAAATAATAGAGTTGAAAAATAATATGTTACCAGAGTCTTGTCATGATGCATATTTTTAACTACCCATTCTATTTTAGTTTTAGATAATTTAGATGTAAGTATTCTATTCTGATCCTTTGATATTATTTTACGTATATTTTTTAAGATGTCTTGTTGGTTAGAAAAGTTTAACTCCTTAATATTATTTAGAATGTTTTCAAAATATTGAACTACTTGTTTAGTAATCAGTTTAGGGTCTTCAATCAAGGTGTTTTTCTATCCTTGATTTTTGGTAATTTTTTATTGACATTTTTCAAATACTTGGTACTATTATGAAATAATTTAGTATTCTTATCTCCTGCCTCCAACTAGGTCTCCCTGGATTTTTTCCACCAAAAAATTTCTTCTTTTGACAATTTATCTTCATAATCAGTTTTTAATTATTTTTCTTTTAAATATAGTGTTACCCCAACTGAGATTGTAACTAAGATTTTTACCCAACTAATATTGTGATGCAGAGAATGATCAAAGGTCAACTGAAAAATGAAAGGTATGTAGAAGGATTGGATCAATTTTTATGTTGTCATTGATGTCAAGCCTATTGACTTACTGATTTCAAGTTGCCATATCGATCTGAAATATGCTGGTAAAGATAGAAGACAAAATAAAAGAAGTGATCATAAGTATGAGATCTTGAATGGGAGAGTGTTGAATGAGTAAATGACAAGGTAATATCGATTTGATTATTTTACACAATTTAATGAAGTATTTTAATGATGCACAAGTTAGTTATATTGGTTGGTAATAAAGGATTGAAGTTGTAAAATGAAAAGACAAGGAAACAATGTGTTCTACCGAGATGGAAATGGTGGTCGGTAAGTAAAGATATTGGTTGGTCACAATTAACTGAGATAATTTTAACCCAGGAGATGGACTTAACTGAGTAGATGAAGTTGGTCAGTTAAACAAGAAATCAAGTAAAATACGACATCAAGTGATGATCTACATTGATCTAGAAGATTCTAAAGAAGGAACATAATTAGTTAATGAAATAAACAGATCAGAATTGTTAGGTAAAGATAAATGTTTGAGATTTAGTGTTTGGTTTGAGATCCAAGAAAATTTCAAGTTCCAAGCTGAAGATACAACTGGAAAAAATCATAAATGTTTTACCAAGCTATAGATTTAATCAAATGAATGAGATTAAGTGGTGAAAAGGATTAACCACCAAATTTTTTCTATTTAAAAGATGATCACAATGATCATACTACTGATGAAGATATTGAATTATTGATTTGAAGATAGCCAAAGCAAGTAGCCACACTAGTACAAAAGTGTACACCGAGTAGAACAAAGTTGAAGAAAAGTGTGAAGGAAAGTGATGAGATGAAGTGTGTGTGTGTGTGTGTGTTGATCAACCAAAAAGGAAAAGTTTGAAGAAGATTAATGAGTAGAAAGGAGATCTGAATAAACAAAGGTAGTTGTATATTTTATTAGATTATTTCATTATTAACTTCTAACCATTGTAGCAGAAAATCTCTTAACTGAGTGGATTTCTAAATCTTTTATAAGGTGGCATTCTAACGAATGTTCTAAAGTCCTCTAATAAGGCCACTCATTATAGGGTGATAGATCTAGTTGATATTTAGTGAAAATCCCCTAACATGGCCACATCTAGCAAATGTGTTTGTAATCTTTAACATGATTGGCTCTTAATTGAGCTCACTTCAAAAGAGTGAATTATTTTGTGGGTGATAAATCCCGTAGTATTTTTTACCCAAATTGGGTTTCTACATTAAATAATGGTGTTAATGTGTGATTGAATTTTTTGCATGTTATTTACTAACACTAATACATTTGGGGTCATTTTGCGATGGCTATGTGTCGCAATTGCGACAGCTATGTGTCGCAATAGCAACACCCATAGACGTCGCTATTTTTTAGTCGCAAATTGCGACGTCTATGGGTAGCCGTCGCAATTGCGACACATATCCGTCGCAATGTGACTAAGATTTAAGAAGCGGCATGGCCGTCGCCCCCCCGTCGTATGGCTTCGGAGGGCCGTCGCAATCGCGACGGACCTCCCAAGCAATTGCGACGGGCGCCTGCATCGCATTGCGACGGGTTTCCGTCGCAATTGCGACGCCCGTGGGTGGATTAAAAAAAAAAATTAATTTAATACATTGCTAATGAACCACATTAATGCTTTTTTCTTTCAACAAATGAGGACAGCCACTGTAAAGACAACATGATAATGTACACTCACTGTAAGGATAGTCACAAATGAGGACATCTCACAGTGACTGTCCCTAGTGTAATTGCCACTTGAATGTATTGCTATTCAGCCACATTAATGCTTTTCTTCTTCAACAAATGAGGATAGTCACTGTAAAGACAACATGATAATGTACACTCACTGTGAGTGTACATTATCATGTTGTCTTTACAGTGACTATCCTCATTTGTTGAAGAAGAAAAGCATTAATGTGGCTGAATAGCAATACATTCAAGTGGCAATTACACTAGGGACAGTCACTGTGAGATGTCCTCATTTGTGACTGTCCTTACAGTGAGTGTACATTATCATGTTGTCTTTATAGTGAGTGTACATTATCATGTTGTCTTTACAGTGTCAATATATGCATTATTACTTAAACTGAAGAGTACTCTAAATAATATGTCATTGTGGAGTTCTGATTGCTTCCAATTTGATATACGCTTGTTCTACTTATGTATCCAGCATCATGTAAGAAAAGTTGATGCTTTTAAATAGATTCATTTAGCCATGAAATGCCTGTGCATGTTACATACAAGATTCCAAGGCCCAAAACTGATTACTCATTATAATTCATGTACAGAATGATAATCAACCACAACGAGGCATGCGTAGGCGCTGCTTAGATTTTGAGGCATCAGAAGATCGTAGAAGAAACTTGACCAATGGCTCATGGAATGCAACAAACTTATTGCCTAAAACAGGAGCATTGGTAACCACAGATGATGGTTTTGAAAAGAACACTTCACCATCAATGTCACATGAGGGAACTGCAATTTCTGATGGCAAGTAACTTGTAGTATATAAGAGAGATGCAGGTACAGATGCTGGGAATACATTGCTAATGAACCACATTAATGCTTTTTTCCTTCAACAAATGAGGACAGTCACTTTAAAGACAACATGATAATGTACACTCACTGTAAGGATAGTCACAAATGACGACATCTCACAGTGACTGTCCCTTGTGTAATTGCCACTTGAATGTATTGCTATTCAGCCACATTAATGCTTTTCTTCTTCAACAAATGAGGATAGTCACTCTAAAGACAACATGATAATGTACACGGGCTGTAAGTGTACATTATCATGTTGTCTTTACAGTGACTGTCCTCCTTCAAGTGGCAATTACACAAGGGACAGTCACTGTAAAGGCAACATGATAATGTAGAGAAACGTTGTCATTTGTATTTTCAACAGTGCCGAGAGAGATTCCCTCCGCGAAATCACAGCTACAATTTCTGAGTACGTTGGGTTTATTTTTCTTTTGCCATTATTATGTAATCTGGTATTCAGCTGTTACAGAGCTAAAATACCCAGAAATGAGGACATATCTGTGTTGAATTTATTGTTAGCGGCTCTGGTTATTTAGAAGTTTAATTTTATTTGTTCATCTTTCAAGCACAAATGTTTTATGGACCGTAACATCTTCATTATTTCGGGTATGCAATGAAACAGCCGTAACTTGCAACTACCTTCACGGTACTTGTGTACATTATCATGTTGTCTTTACAGTGACTGTCCTCATTCAAGTGGCAATTACACAAGGGACAGTCACTGTGAGATGTCCTCATTTGTGACAAGGACAGTCACACATGAGGACATCTCACAGTGACTGTCCCTTGTGTAATTTCCACTTGAATGTATTGCTATTCAACCACATTTATGGGCCCGTTTGGACCCCAGCACACAGTAGCATCTACAGAGAAGAATATCCCAGGTGTAACAAGTTGTAAGAATATACCAACAGTTCTAAGAAGTTCCCTAGCACATAGTAGCATCTACAGAGAAGAATATACAACATGAGGGCAGCCACTATAAAGACAACATGATAATGTACACTCATTGTATGTGTACATTATCATGTTGTCTTTACAGTGACTGTCCTCATTCAAGTGGCAATTACACAAGGGACAGACATTGTGAGATGTCCTCATTTGTGACAAGGATAGTCACACATGAGGACATCTCACAGTGATCGATTGTCCCTTGTGTAATTGCCACTTGAATGTATTGCTATTGAACCACATTAATGCTTTTCTTCTTCAACAAATGAGGACAGTCACTCTAAAGACAACATGATAATGTACACTCATTGTAAGGACAGTCACAAATGAGGACATCTCACAGTGACTGTCCCTTGTGTAATTTCCACTTGAATTACACAAGGGACAGTCATTGTGAGATGTCCTCATTTGTGACAAGGATAGTCACACATGAGGACATCTCACAGTGATCGATTGTCCCTTGTGTAATTGCCACTTGAATGTATTGCTATTGAACCACATTAATGCTTTTCTTCTTCAACAAATGAGGACAGTCACTCTAAAGACAACATGATAATGTACACTCACTGTAAGGATAGTCACAAATGAGGACATCTCACAGTGACTGTCCCTTGTGTGATTGCCACTTGAATGTATTGCTATTCAGCCACATTAATGCTTTTCTTCTTCAACAAATGAGGATAGTCACTCTAAAGACAACATGATAATGTACACGGGCTGTAAGTGTACATTATCATGTTGTCTTTACAGTGATTGTCCTCCTTCAAGTGACAATTACACAAGGGACAGTCACTGTAAAGGCAACATGATAATGTAGAGAAACGTTGTCATTTGTATTTTCAACAGTGCCGAGAGAGATTCCCTCCGCGAAATCACAGCTACAATTTCTGAGTACATTGGGTTTATTTTTCTTTTGTCATTATTATGTAATCTGGTATTCAGCTGTTACAGAGCTAAAATACCCAGAAATGAGGACATATCTGTGTTGAATTTATTGTTAGCGGCTCTGGTTATTTAGAAGTTTAATTTTATTTGTTCATCTTTCAAGCACAAATGTTTTGTGGACCGTAACATCTTCATTGTTTCGGGTATGCAATGAAACAGCCGTAACTTGCAACTACCTTCACGGTACTTGTGTACATTATCATGTTGTCTTTACAGTGACTATCCTCATTCAAGTGGCAATTACACAAGGGACAGTCACTGTGAGATGTCCTCATTTGTGACAAGGACAGTCACACACGAGGACATCTCACAGTGACTGTCCCTTGTGTAATTGCCACTTGAATGTATTGCTATTCAACCACATTTATGGGCCCGTTTGGACCCCAGCACACAGTAGCATCTACAGAGAAGAATATCCCAGGTGTAACAAGTTGTAAGAATATACCAACAGTTCTAAGAAGTTCCCTAGCACATAGTAGCATCTACAGAGAAGAATATACAACATGAGGGCAGCCACTGTAAAGACAACATGATAATGTACACTCATTGTATGTGTACATTATCATGTTGTCTTTACAGTGACTATCCTCATTCAAGTGGCAATTACACAAGGGACAGTCATTATGAGATGTCCTCATTTGTGACAAGGATAGTCACACACGAGGACATCTCATAGTGATCGATTGTCCCTTGTGTAATTGCCACTTGAATGTATTGCTATTGAACCACATTAATGCTTTTCTTCTTCAACAAATGAGGACAGTCACTCTAAAGACAACATGATAATGTACACTCATTGTAAGGACAGTCACAAATGAGGATATCTCACAGTGACTGTCCCTTGTGTAATTGCCACTTGAATTACACAAGGGACAGTCATTGTGAGATGTCCTCATTTGTGACAAGGATAGTCACACATGAGGACATCTCACAGTGATCGATTGTCCCTTGTGTAATTGCCACTTGAATGTATTGCTATTGAACCACATTAATGCTTTTCTTCTTCAACAAATGAGGACAGTCACTCTAAAGACAACATGATAATGTACACTCACTGTAAGGACAGTCACAAATGAGGACATCTCACAGTGACTGTCCCTTGTGTGATTGCCACTTGAATGTATTGCTATGCAGCCACATTAATGCTTTTCTTCTTCAACAAATGAGGATAGTCACTCTAAAGACAACATGATAATGTACACGGGCTGTAAGTGTACATTATCATGTTGTCTTTACAGTGACTGTCCTCATTCAAGTGGAAATTACACAAGGGACAGTCACTGTGAGATGTCCTCATTTGTGACAAGGACAGTCACACATGAGGACATCTCACAGTGACTGTCCCTTGTGTAATTGCCACTTGAATGTATTGCTATTCAACCACATTTATGGGCCCGTTTGAACCGCGGCACATAGTAGCATCTACAGAGAAGAATATCCCAGTTGTAACAAGTTGTAAGAATATACCAACAGTTCTAAGAAGTTCCCTAGCACATAGTAGCATCTACAGAGAAGAATATGGGTCAACGAGGTTGACTTCAAAGCCATGCAATCTAATGGTAATAGAAATATCATAATTTGACATACTATCAGAAATACTTCCTAAATAGACTATTCAATCTTATAAGAGATGGATTCATGAGAACTATTATTTATGAAATATGAGTCAATGACTTTAATTAAAAAAATTACACAATCTAATTCTTCTAAAAATATCAAATTTGACACATTGAAAATACCTTCCAAAAGTATTGTTAATTGATTAATATGAATCACTACTCATGAAATATAATTTTATAAACCTAATCTAAAAACTACACAATAAAAATCTTAATAGCAATATTGTAAGAAACTATTCCCAAAAGCAAGCCTAATAAAATTTGATGAAAATAATTTTTGTTTCACTCAACTTTGACATTCACAACTTCCTCTTTTATTATAATAAGAAAAAAAATGTCTTTTTAGATATACCTCATGAACCATACTCGAATAATCTATCATTTTTCTTCTCAAAAACATATTTGCAGAGCCTGCTTCTTTTACTTGTTTGTACTTTTATCTCTCTGATGGAAAGGGTTCCTTCAGGACACATTTTTCCAAGTTCACTACTTGAGATATTTGAGGAGGGTTCCCCTGCTTGAGTATCCATCCAACCCATATTCGAGTAGTTCTACAATTGCACAGTCTAAATTAATAATACTGACAATTGAATGACAAATGATGATACATAGAATTGATATAAACTAATCCTAAAAACACTAAAACATTATTAATATATTTATATTTCATAAATAAAATTGATATAAAAGATTTGGAAAGATACATTAAAAAATAGAAAAACAGTAATTTATAATAGAAGGAAACTTAAATTGCTATTTAAAAAAAAAACAAGAGTCTTAAATCTTATCATTTTTTTCATTATCATCCATAAGTACACACCTCTAGCATAATAATTATATTTTACCACCCATAAAATGAAAAAAAGATTTTCACAAGAGAAATTGAAGCTAGATTATAAAAATGAACCATCTTATTGGAAACTGGAACTGTTATCATACCCAAAAGGACTACAAAATTTCACCTTATCATACCCAGATTGTTGCTTTGCCTGGCGGAGGGAAATTTGATCAGTAAAATTGACACAGAGTATGTTGTCTCCATTGTCATGCTGGATAACAAAACACCAACTTTAATGGGCATGTACTGTCCCTTGTGTAATTGCCACTTGAATGCATTGGTATTTGATGCAGGGGCATCCCTAATGCAAGCCAAAGACACCATGATTGAAGGAAGTTTCCATGAAGCCAAGGAGTCAAATCCTGTCAATTGGAACATAAGATTTTCACCTTGGAGCTTTGAAGGATTGACTGGTGAAAGGTCCTTTTGATTGACAAATCAGAGTCTTTTTCAATGACAAATCAGAGTCTTTTTGAATGACAATAAATTAGAATAGGAGTTTTAGATGTTTTCTTGGTTTGTAATAAATATTAAGGATTGATTTTATCTCCTTATAAACATCCACTTGTTGGACACAAGACCCCTTGGTGACTTATAAACCTTGGGCATCTTTTGAGTCCTTGGATGAAATGAGCATAGTAAGTGTTTATTAGGTGTCTTTTAGATGTTGTTAAGAAGTTTGAAGGTCCAAAATAACTTTAATAAGGTTCCTAAAGTTTCACAACACATTTTTAACCTTCTCGGAAAAGTTGTTTGCAAAGTTGTAATGCAACTTTAAAAGTTGCTTAGCAAAGTTGACATTTGTTGGATAAACTGTTCTAACCACCTAGATGGTTGAACCAATGTTTGGAGAGCCTATTTTAGGCTTCAAATGGTCGAAGACAGACAGAGAACCAGTATTGTAATCATTTTGCTTTCATAAAAAATAAAAATAACCCTATTTTAGTGCATTTCTGGTGAAAAATGAACTCTGTACGGCTGTACGGATGGTGGTTGGATGATAAAATTTGCCTGGAAGTTGTAATAGTGACATCTGATGCTTTGGAAGTTGGTTTGATTGATTCTCTTTGTTTTATATCTAAGTTATTTCAAATTTTCTGTGCATTGTTTACAAACCCTCATTTTCAGGGTTTGACTGATGTAAAGACCTTAACTCACGTTTCAACCATTGGAATTCCTTCTTCCTTGCTGGAATGAGAGTTAAGGATGTATATTTGTATATTCTAAAAGCCCTGACTACTCTGCATCACTATTGAACCACATTAATGCTTTTTTCCTTCAACAAACGAGGACAGTCACTGTAAAGACAACATGATAATGTACACTCACTGTAAGGATAGTCACAAATGAGGAAATCTCAGAGTGATTATCCCTTGTGTAATTGCCGCTTGAATACATTGCTATTGAACCACATTAATGCTTTTTTCCTTCAAGTGGCAATTACACAAGGGACAGTCACTGTGAGATGTCCTCATTTGTGACAAGGACAGTCACACATGAGGACATCTCACAGTGACTGTCCCTTGTGTAATTGCCACTTGAATGTATTGCTATTCAACCACATTTATGGGCCTGTTTGGACCATGGCACACAATAGCATCTACAGAGAAGAATATCCCAGGTGTAACAAGTTGTAAGAATATACCAACAGTTCTAAGAAGTTCCCTAGCACATAGTAGCATCTGCAGAGAAGAATATACAACATGAGGGAAGCCACTGTAAAGACAACATGATAATGTACACTCATTTTATGTGTACATTATCATGTTGTCTTTACAAGGATACTCATTTGTGACAAGGATAGTCACACATGAGGACATCTCACAGTGATCGATTGTCCCTTGTGTAATTGCCACTTGAATGTATTGCTATTGAACCACATTAATGCTTTTCTTCTTCAACAAATGAGGACAGTCACTCTAAAGACAACATGATAATGTACACTCACTGTAAGGACAGTCACAAATGAGGACATCTCACAGTGACTGTCCCTTGTGTGATTTCCACTTGAATGTATTGCTATTCAGCCACATTAATGCTTTTCTTCTTCAACAAATGAGGATAGTCACTCTAAAGACACAATGATAATGTACACGGGCTGTAAGTGTACATTATCATGTTGTCTTTACAGTGACTATCCTCCTTCAAGTGGCAATTACACAAGGGATTTGTGTTTTCATTTGTGTTTTCAACAGCGCCGTAACCCTCCGCGAAATCACATCGGGATATAAGGGCAAAACAAACAAGAACTTTGTCATTTGTATTTTCAACAGCGTCGAGAGAGATAAACAAACTTAAAACTCAGACTTAAGAAAGATGAAGGCAATGCTTCAAAAGGCCGATGCCCTAAATACGGGAAAACACAATACCACCATTAAACGATGCCCTAGTCACCGTATCAATGCTGCCAGCTTCGTACCAATATGCTGACTACTCACTTTCATCCTGTGATAAAGGTAACTTCATTAATCATACTTGAAATGGCAGCATACGAACTAAAGCTGATGAACATTTATAAACTAAAAGTTTAAAACTACAGATTACAAATGTAGTAGTTTCATACGAAAAGAACTTGATGTCTGAAATTTACCATTAGAAGTATCCAAAGGAATACCACAGTACTGTTGAACTTGGAGATTCGGAGATGATCTACACAGCAAGGTTCAACAGCTGTAAGGACTGTTACACCATCTTTAGCATTTGAATACATTTTCTCCTTGGCTTCTGGTGGATCCTCAAAGACCCCCAATGACGTTTTCCCTACAATTATCAATTGTTTGTCAGTATGAGATATTAATAAATAAACATTAATCACAATATTAGGCAAACAATGTTCTTGATGTCTGAATCTAAATCACAGAAAGCTCTAATAAAGCAGTTCTCAGTTTCACATTAAACTAAGTTTCAATTTCAAATGGTTATAATAATTTTTGCAAGTTATAAGTAGCTGGTTACAGTATATGACATAAAAAGAAAAAAAATCATTTCTATTCTTTTCTTCTTTTTCTCTTTCAACGAAGCTTTTGCACCACACAAATGCATACCAATAATTTCTCAGGAGGTTTCAAGACCATTGCATACCAAACTTCTTCTCTGTAGATGCTACTGTGTGTCGTGGTCCAAACGGGTCCAAATAGACCTAGTGACTCTAGTAGGTCTCCAAAACCTGTTCTGCAGCAATAACTCTTCAATTTGACAAAGGACCTTATGAACTTATATGTTTTTTGAGTACCCTTTTTGATGTTCTAACAATCCTCCAACTCCCAGACCTTGACTCCACTCCAGCATATCAATGTCCTTATTGAGTCCGCAGACCTAATGCATGCCTTTGGGTGTGGGTTCCAAAACAAGGCATTGAAAATGGGTGCATGAAACCAAGATCAGAGTTTTAAGATGTCCACCATGCTCTAAAGATCTAGATTCAACAAGGTTTGAGGTCCTTTACTTGCCGCTACCCTCTGATCTTGCATAATCCATCAACTCCTAGTCAAGAACATTGAGATTCTTGACCTAGGGCTTGCTCTTGAAATTCTCTGGCTTAGTATCCTATTCCAAAGCTTTTAAAATATGAAAATAAACCCCCTTAACTTGCATTTTACAAAGAACAGAGGATATCCTATGGTTTATTTGCAAGTTAAGGCCATTTGAATGCAATAACCCAAAAAATGAGGGTTTGACAGAACAACAGATAAGAAAAAGGAATAACTTTGATATAAGGTGTCTTGAATCTACCAAATAAACTCTCAAAGCATAAGATATAAATACTCTAACTTCCACACTGGTCTGCCCTCCCTTTCACATCCGTACACTGTACAGTGCTTGAAGGAAATGCACAAAAAAGGCTCTGAAATAGTGGCTCTATCTGACAGAGAGTCCATGCTAGGCTTCATGACTAACCTAGAGCACATTCCTTGTTATGGAGGAAGTTTGAATGGTGAAGAACTTATGGAATGGATAGAGGACCTAGATAACCATTTTGACTACAAGTATCTTATTAATAACCATTTTGACTACAAGTATCTTATGGATAGAGGACCTTGATAACCATTTTGACTCATTTAGTATCTTATTGAGTTTCACTTTGTTTCGAGAATATAGTTTAATATTCTCTACTAAACAGGGCCAACCACGTGAAGGTGGAAGCTCATTTGGCCCCACCCCCTCCCCCTAACATCACTCTACATTCCCCGTTAACATCTAACATTCATTCATTCTTTCAATTATTAATAAAATGTAACATTCAATCAATATCACATGATAACATTCATTAACACATTAGATTCGTTAACACACAACATTCATCAATATGAAAATAAACACATAATTCATGAACATTCATTAGCACATAATTAAATTCATTGAGACATAAAATTCAGTCATTATCAATTAAGGTATTTAGATGACAATCATTTCTTTTTTCTCTTTCTAATTTTTTTTTCTATGTAAGCTCTAAGAGGAGCATCAGTGTTATCATCAATACCCCCCTCATCAGTTGTTTTGTTCTTTGTTCTTGATGATCTCAAATTCCTATGCTGCTGCAAAGGGGGGTCCTCTACAATAACAAATAAAAGAGTTAAATTTAAAATATTTAATTATAATTGTTACAAGTATTTAATTATTTTAAAGAACATAACTGTGGCGCTCTTTAATTACCTGATCTGGCCACATCATTTTGTCTAGACTCAACCTCAACATGCTCATGAGCACCGACCCCTCGATCCTCTACAGTTGCTATACAAAATGTTACATTAATCCAAACACCAATTGTAATTACATATAAAAATTTTAATAGCAAATGTATACCTCCACCACTAGGATGCACATCATGCGAACCTTCATTATGCATAGATTGTGTAGAAGGATTGTCAGGCTGCATTCCAATATCCTACACATTGTTATCATTGCTTTCTTAAAATAGATATACTCACTTTATATTAGAACTTAACATCAAATAGACTAATTGGTAAAGTATTCAATTTGAAATAAATTTCATTTAGCTTATTTACCTGTGGCTCAGATGCATCATTATTTGAACCTTGCACACTGATTTCAGCTCGTAGCCATTCAGCCACGGCTCTATAGCCTTGTTGGAAGCCAATTCTCTTGTCCTCTTCTGTGAGGCATCTATTGAACTCTGACCCCTACATTTTTTCTTGGTATGGTGAATTTTACTTGCATTGTTTGATCAAAAAAAATTTCCTTGCAATATATAAAAAAATTGATACAAGTTTTCATTTACTAATACTTACAACTCGTGCTTGAAGTTTGGAAAAACCACCAGAGCCGAGCTTGTGTATCCCGTGCTTTTCTAATCTTGCCTTTGTTTCCTTTGATGTGTCAGGCAATCTATGAAAAGTTTGAAATATGTTAGAGACCAGTATAGGAAAAATTTAGAGGTTAATTAGTACATAATTACATTCTCAAAAGTATCACATACCTTTCTCTACTCTCTACTGGCGTAATTCCTTTTTTCATGTCGGCTTTATACTTTCCATCCAAAATCAAACCCTGCCACTCAGCCTCAAGAACACAGGGCGGACGCTCGTGCCTTGGGTTAACCTCTAAATATTTCCTGTACTGGTCCCTAATATACTTCAAACATAAACCAGCTCTTTCAAGGAGCTTGTTTCTCTCGAATGCACGAGGTCCAAAAAGCTGGGTCATACTATGTACAAGATCATCCTTCAACTTTTTATCTTGGTTATTCCACCTTTTAAGTAAAAAAAAACATGTTAGACTCATAAATGAAGAGAAGCTACCTTTAATATAGTTCAAGAAATTGATGAAAAGGAAAACTATTCTAGCAATGATATGAAATCAAAATAGTGGTTTGGGGTTTTAGTTAGGATATGATGTTCCACCATGTACGTATGGTGGGCCCGAATATCCGCAAACACTCGTCACTAAGTTTTCACCAAAAAATATCATTCCCTACAAAATAATCATGGGATCATTAGTCGATGAAGAGTGATCAAAAACTAAATTACTATTATATCACTATAGAATAATAATAACTTTAAAGTACCTAGAAGTTTGGATACTTTTAAGGGAACGCCTTCATCGTTGCTGATGATCAATACGCAATCCTTCACCGTTCCCGTACTAGGAACACGGGAACATCCAGGAAATGATGTTGCATCGGGACTTGTTGCATCTCCTATTGCAAAAACTGAAAACCATTATCAAATGCCTCCAAGAAATAATACTTCAAGGGAAATAAATTGGTGCAGAGCACCCATGGCACAAACACAATCAAGGGATCTACATCGTAAACACATAACACTTAAACACATAACAAAAGAGAGAAAAAGAGGGATTTGTGTACCAGTAGATGGTGCAACAGTTGGTGCATTTAGGCTGTGTGTTGTTGACATGGCAGTCGGCAAGACATTTGTGGCTGTCCTGGATGGAGGCGGTGTTGTCATATCATCATGGAAAGGAGCTGAAGAATAAAATTGTTAGAGCATGCATAAATATAGAACGCGTGGACTAGCATGGACAAGATTGTTAGAGCATTAAAAAAAAAGATTGTTCGAGCATGTATTGTCAATGATTATGATCATTCCTATATATATTCAGTGGAAAACACAAGTGGGGAATGGAACATGTGATCTACCTGAACCACTTGCAATACCGGCCTCATCATGGGAATGGGGTTCAAAATTACGCAAATAACTCTGTAAAGACAATGCATCCATATTTTAATTAATGTCATAAAAGAGCATAACATAAAAACCATTATTGAACTCTTGTAATAATTAAAAATTTCATTAATACTTACTTTAAAGTTTTCAGAAGTACGCAACAACTCAGCTGCCCTATCTTTTATTTCCTGAGTCTGAGGATGTATCGATACCAAACGTAGAAGTTCTTTCCCAATTTTCTTTAGCAGCTTTTTAATGGAACCGATCGGGTCATCGGTCTCTGCTAAATCAATAAAAAAAGGGTCCACAAGGGGGGACTCCTGAGGGACTGCAGGTTGCTTTCCCTCTCTCCGACCACCGGCCCTCTGTGACAACAATAGTATTAGTATTATCAAAATTACTCCAAAACAATGAAGAAAATAACATTAAAAAAAATAACATTTTGCTTCTATCTAGTTTGCACAATTACAATGAATTTTACCTGCTCATGTGTAGATGAGCTAGGAATATCATCACCATCACCTTCGGGCGGTTGCTCCATATTGTGCCCCTGTGTCAAAGATCAAGTATAAAAATGTTAGCCAAAAATTTAATAACTAAATGGTATGTTGGAGTCATTGATTAGAAGTTGGTTTAATAGTATGTACCACCCCCATGATAGTAGCCTCGTTTGTATCTATGCGGTTCAAATTGTAATCAATAAGCAGCTCTTCCCCTGCACGTATTGATTTTATTGCACAGATGAATACACGATTTCCCTCGCGCGCCTCAAATATGCAATTAGGTTGCTTTATAGTTGACCCAGGTCGTGTACTATTTATAAAACCCGCAATATTCCCTGTTGCTTTTGGCCTTCCATCAATGTATATAGCCACACTTTTACTTTGATTATTGTCTTGCTGTTGTATATAATTTGCCGAGAGTGCATACCTACGCATACTTTTTTTATATTGAACAATATGCATCCAACTTTTGTAATCGTAACATGGTCCAACATACTCCATCAATTCAGAAACTTTGTTGTAAGACACCTTTATGCCATCCATAGAAAATAGGCCCAAACCATGTAATGATGATGGTGCTATGCGATATATCCTCTCATTAACACAAAAATCAATGTTTATTGGAGGAAGTTCCTTGGGTACCCAATGTTTCTGTAGATGTTGGTACCTCAAGGGCACCTCGATGTCGCCTTTCATCTCATCATCATAAGAACATGACCCCCCTTGAGCAAGGAAAAATTTCATGTGTTTATTGAATTTCCTTCTAGTCCTTTGACCTCTAGTTAATCTCCCTATTCTAGATAAACTGCATGTCTCACTTTCCTCTTCTATTCCTATATTTCCCTCACTCGAGGAAGACACTTCTGACAAATACCTATTTGCTGGTACCTGCAAATGGGAGAGATCTTAGAAGACATCAATCTTACTATTGATAAGTGTATTAAATAGACTTTCTATAAGGTGTATTGACTTATACCTGTCGATCCATGAGACTGTGCGGGATGCTCTTGAAAGGGGTTCAATTTCCTGCAAATGTAATTCAATTATCGTGAGCATAATCACATCATAATCATAATCACATCCATCATAAGCATCACATAAAAATTAAAAACATTAAAACGTACACATTATAACACTTATAGCTTTTAAATAGATAATGAATAAACTATGTAACCATTTAAGACAAATATATTTCTATCAAGAAATGAATATTAAATACATTAAGGATTGATGGCATACCTTTAAATTTCATCATCATCATCCTCATCATCATCATCATCATCATCATCATCATCATCATCATCCTCATCATCGTCGTCATCATCATCGTCGTCGTCATCGTCGTCATTGTCATCATCATCAACATCATCATCATCAACATCAACATCATCTTCATCATCATCATCAGTAGCAGCATCATCTTCTTCTTCTTCTTCATGAAAATTTGTCTCAGGAACATCATCCAATTATTGTCGATCGTGATCATCATCTACATCATCTTCTACTTCTTCGGTATCTTCTTCTTCCATCGCATTATACTTTATCGGCCTTCCTCTCGGTTCATGTCTAACAACAAATGACCAACCCGGTTTATGTGAAACCTCTGAGTAAAATACCTGTTCACATTGGCTTGGAAGAACATAGGGCTCATCCCCAACTGGCTCAAACGACCTTGTATTAACCATTGTAAATCCATTATCATGTTCAATAACAGTTCTATTAGGATCATTTGGATTAAGTCGTAGCCTGTACCATTTGACAACGAAGAGTACTAATTTGAAGGAACTAAAGTCGCACTCAAATATATCATCCAAAATGCCATAGTATTGATTTTTAGACTCTTGAGGATCTAAGTCATTTCTAGATGAAATATTAGTCACTTGAAAGACTGCAGTTATTCCAGAATCACAAGTTTTCTTCGTGTCATCCAACACTTTGACGTGAAATTTTTGACCATTACAGAACATACCCTTGTGGTGTTTAACCTGCAATAATATGTGAAACATGTCAAAATTATTATATCGTGAGTTGATAAACATACGGGTGATTAATAATTTTGTATGTACCTGGAAATCTCTTAAACCATATGCTAAATCTATTTCCCTTTGCGTAACATTAGAATCTCCATTACGATGAGCTTCTTTAACCAATGAAGATACACCTTCCCATGTTAATGTGTGACCAGAATGTTGACATCGTTCAATCCATACCGTCATCCAATCAAGATTGTTTGCAATATACAAATGTAGTGCATCCCACTCTCGAGCAACTGTACAAAAAAAAAATAGACGACTTACAACTGATTTATTTTGAAGATTAAGAAATAATTTATTACAATAACATCTTATAATTTATTACCTGTCACTTTCCTCAATCTACCTTTCCCCATCAAGTACTCCCCTTTGAATTTTTTAAAAGGGTCGAGATCCCAAATGCGATCTACATGGATATTTGAAGCAAACTTAGGAAGATATTCAGTAATGTACACCATAGTCTGGTATACCATGTATCCCTCTACCATAGAACCCTCAGGATGTGCTCTTTGTCGAACCAAAGCCTTCAAAGATTTCAAGTGCCTCTCAACCATCCACATTGACCTAGTGTGTGCAGGTCCACACAATTCAATCTCCTCAACTTGGTGTATGAGGTAGTGTTCTTGTGCATTGAAAAAAGTTGGAGGTAGACACTTTTGCATTTCACACAATAAATGAGGAATTCTTCTCTTCCAATAGTTTATATCTTCTTTATGGATTTCTTTAGATGAAAACCACCTACATTAAGAGATTCAAGTCACAAAAAATATATAAATACGAGACTTTACAAAATAATATACAATAGATTACATAGCAAGAAAAATAAATCGCGAATATAATAAATATATACAACAAATTGAACAGATATTACTGCTTACCTCATGTATTTTCCAAGATCATATATCACTTGTTTGATGTTATTGTTGAAGTGCTCTGGGAGAGATAGAGGTAGCACGTACTGCAGTAATTATAAACCAATCATTTCATTATTTTCTAACATAACATAATGAATAGTACACGTAGTTTATGAATATATTATAAATACAGAAGAACATAACTTACCTTGATGAAAGTATGCCAATCATGCGTTTTGAGCCTTGGCCCAAATTCACTTTTCTTTGATATGAGATTGCTTATGTTCCCAGCAAATCCTGTGGGAAATCAAATTTTTCGTATGACTTCTTTTATGGCATCACTTTGCTGCTCCGTTAATAACCAAGGAAGGGCACTTATATTAATCTGATCTCTATTGCTATTTGAGTGAATGAAATTCTTCAGTGCATGATTGGATTCATGAATGTCATTACAAATTTTGACAATTTTTTCTTTGTCACGCCTTCCATCCAGTATTTTCCACAATGTCTCTGTTATATTCTTTCCAACATGCATAAGATCAAACAAATGCACAATTTGTAGGTCCTCGTAGTAGGGCAACCTACTAAATTGTCTGGGATAGCTTTTTAGTCCCTTTGGAAGGTTGTCAGTAGTGCCTTGACGACCTTCACGATCATCAATTACATAATTAGTAAACAAAAATCACAATAGAAATATATAAATTACAAACATAAACCATTAAGTGGAACGACATTACCTCGACGATTAATTCTATTATATTCCAACTTCCATAGGCGAGGTGTCATTCTTCGTGGCTTTGATGTAGTCTCTTCTTTCCCATTGAAAAGATGTTTTTCCATACTTCGATACTTATGATTCCTATGGAGGAAGTGTCTGTACTCATCAAACACATGCTTTCCTAAACTTTTTGAATGACGAGATTTCATCTTTGGACCACAAACTGGACATGCAAATTTTCCCTTTGTTTGAAGACCTACAAGATAATGATATAATTGGATTATTAAATATGTTGATTTTTATAATTAGAATTATCATGCGCAACTTGAATTCACTATAACATACCACAAAAATGTGTTAGCCCTGGGGCATCATGTATTGTCCATACAAGTATTGCATGGAATTGAAATTGTCTTTGTCCTATTGGTCTAGACACGTCATACATAGTGACACCGTTCCATAACTCCACCAACTCGTCAATAAGAGGCTCAATATATACATTCATATCTTTAACTTGATATTTACCTACTTGAATGAATAGTAACATTACATAATTATTGTGACCATTTTACTGTAAGATTTGTAAGTACATGTAAATTAATAACTATCAAATGATAAAATACCTGGAACAATCATTGCCAACATAATGTGCTCCCTCTTTATTGACATCCACGGAGGAATGTTATTGTTGATAACAAAAACAGGCCACACCGAGCAAACAGATCTCATCTCTCCAAATGGATTGACACCATCCGCTACCAATGAAAGCCTGAGATTACGAGGTTCTTCTTTGAAGTGTTGCCACTTTTCCTCTATGTGCATAAATGCCGAACCATCCGCAGGGATTCGAATAATGTCATCTCGACTTCTATTGTGTGCATGGTAATCCATAAATTGTGCCAAGCTAGTACACCTGAATAATTGTCGCATCCGTGGAATAATGGGGATGTAACGAAGAACCTTGTGAGGCACCTTTTTTGTTATTCGATCTGTTCGATATCTACTCGTATGACATACAGGGCATTGTGTTGCAAATTCATGTTCTTTATAATATATAATATGATCATTGGGACAAGCATGTATTGCTTGATACTCCATTCCAATATCTTTCATAATAGTAGATAATTCTCGATATGAGTGAGGTAGAATATTTGATGGTGGTAACAAAAACTCGCCTATCAATCTACAGCAAAAAATATAAGTTGTTAATATAAACAATATTAGTGGTACATTATTCACCCTTTGTTAACTATAAAGACATATATGACATACCTTAACATACGTGACATTGTTATGTTGGATAAACCATTCATAACCTTCAAATTCAACAACAACAATACAGCAGAGAGAAGAGTTGTTTGGGAGTCTTTGTATAGGGGCTCGTATGCCTTCTCAAGTAGAGGTACATCAAGGCTATCATCATCATCATGATCAGATCCGCTTGGACTAAATGTGTCATGGATCAATGTATTTATACCATCATCTTCAATTGTGTTTTCTGGCGCATGATCGTCATCTTCCATGGGATCATTATCTTCACCTTGGATATTCGCACCCCCATGTTCCTCCATATCATGTACTTCCCTGGGGAGATCAACCTATATAAAATTGATTAACATAAATAAACCATGATCTTCAACTCATCATCAAGTGATTTCATATGTATATAAATTGTTAAAATGATATAATGAACAACTTACCAGTGGATGATAGTCATGCCCCCCTTCAATGTGACCATTCTCCCTACAATGTCTCTTAACTGTTTTGATTAGCAATCTTCTACGGTTTAAGCCCTTACAAATTTTGCAGGGACAATAACATTTTCCATCACCTTTTCTTTTCAAGTTAGACCACAATCTAGCAATTGTCTCCCTATTTTGTTCTTCACTTATATTATCTGACATGATCGTTCTTCGCAGGAAGCAAAAATTGGGCTATGAAAACTTCGGTCTACAACTTTCAGTGACTAAGAAAAATAGTCAAAAGTACACAAAACATATAAGCTACAAGGCCTTCTTGCTTAGCTCTAGAAGCTCTCTAGCAATCAAAACATATAAGCTACAAGGCCTAACAGCAATTTCAAAACATATAAGCTACAAGGCAAGACATATTACATGACATGGCAAAAGGATTAAAATATACATTAGATTAAAAAATATACAATTTTCAAACCTGAGCGCACGGCTATAACTCATGCAATGGTCTTCTTGCTTAGCTTTAGAAGCTCTCCAGCAATCAAAACATATAAGCTACAAGGCCTAATAGCAATTTCAAAACAAGGGTCATCAAAAGAACCAAAAACAATGTGTGCAAACAATACCTTGTGAAGTGGTATAGACAATTAGAAGATGCTACTATGTGCTAGGGAGCTTCTTAGAACTGTTGGTATATTCTTACAACTTGTTACACCTGGGATATTCTTCTCTGTAGATGCTACTGTGTGCCGTGGTCCAAACGGGCCCATAAATGTGGTTGAATAGCAATACATTCAAGTGGCTTACACAAGGGATAGTCACTGTGAGATATCCTCATGTGTGACTGTCCTTGTCACAAATGAGGACATCTCACAGTGACTGTCCCTTGTGTAATTGCCACTTGAATGAGGTCAGTCACTGTAAAGACAACATGATAATGTACACATACAATGAGTGTACATTATCATGTTGTCTTTATAGTGGCTTCCCTCATGTTGTATATTCTTCTCTGTAGATGCTACTACGTGCTAGGGAACTTCTTAGAACTGTTGGTATATTCTTACAACTTGTTACACCTGGGATATTCTTCTCTGTAGATGCTACTGTGTGTCGTGGTCCAAATGGGCCCATAAATGTGGTTGAATAGCAATACATTCAAGTGGCAATTACACAAGGGACAGTCACTGTGAGATGTCCTCATGTGTGACTGTCCTTGTCACAAATGAGGACATCTCACAGTGACTGTCCCTTGTGTAATTAAGTATTGTGGGGAAGCATTCTAAACAACCAAAGCCGCTAACAATAAATTCAACACAGATATGTCCTCATTTCTGGGTATTTTAGCTCTCTAACAGCTGAATACCAGATTAAATAATAATGACAAAAGAAAAATAAACCCAACGTACTCAGAAATTGTAGCTGTGATTTTGTGGAGGGAATCTCTCTCGGCGCTGTTGAAAACACAAATGACAACCCGCTTGATTTCACGGAGGGAATCTCTCTCGGTGCTGTTCAAAACACAAATGACAACCCGCTTTGTTCAAAACACAAATGATAACCCGCTTGATTTCGCGGAGGGAATCTCTCTCGGCGCTGTTGAAAACACAAATGACAACGTTCCTTTTTTTTTTTGCACTTATATCCCGACCAACATAAGGTCCATTTGTAATAAAACATGATAATGTACACTTACAGTGAGTGTACATTATCATGTTGTCCTTAGAGTGACTATCCTCATTTGTTGAAGAAGAAAAGCATTAATGTGGCTGAATAGCAATACATTCAAGTGGCAATTACACAAGGGACAGTCACTATGAGATGTCCTCATTTGTGACTGTCCTTACAGTGAGTGTACATTATCATGGTGTCTTTAGAGTGACTGTCCTCATTTGTTGAAGAAGAAAAGCATTAATGTGGTTGAATAGCAATACATTCAAGTGGCAATTACACAAGGGACAATCACTGTTAGATGTCCTCATGTGTGACTGTCCTTGTCACAAATGAGGACATCTCACAATGACTGTCCCTTGTGTAATTTAAGTGGCAATTACACAAGGGACAGTCACTGTGAGACGTCCTCATTTGTGACTGTCCTTACAATGAGTGTACATTATCATGTTGTCTTTAGAGTGACTGTCCTCATTTGTTGAAGAAGAAAAGCATTAATGTGGTTCAATAGCAATACATTCAAGTGGCAATTACACAAGGGACAATGTCATGAGCCGTGACATATTGAACTTAGTATAATAATAAAATGATTAGATGATATATAATAATCTATTATTAATGGTATATAACAATAATATATAATTATTATCAAAAGATAATAATAATATATAGTTAGCATAATAAGTAATATGTTAATTAAATAATATTAAAATATTAATAAATAATATAATTATGATTATAATTATAATATAAATTAATAATAAATAATTATTAATAAATTATATATATTATATTATAATAATATATTAAGTAATAATATTAAATCAATTATTGATATAATAATTTTAATATATAAATAATATTAATAAACCTCTCAATATAAAACAATATGTTATCACTATAATAATATTTATTATAATATTATTAATATTACTAACATCATTAATTATAATATTTAATAATAACAATAACATTAATAATAATAATAATAATAATAATAATAATAATAATAATAATAATAACGTTTAAAGCAATATCGAATATCTGTAATCGATATACATCTACATTAAACATCTGCATTATCTATCACGATGAGGAACGAAGAAGTGATACAACAATCACTAGTCATTACACATCGATACCATGAGAGGATGATTAATGAACCAAATACTATGAAGTCAAGATCAACATGATATGAATAAGGGATAGGTCGCTATGTGTTTCAGAAGATGTATTGATAAGCAAGAAGGATAACCATTCATATATTATAAATAATCATTAATTGCACAAGTTTAGACAATGACATATCCGATAAAGCAATATCAAACATGAAGACCCGCTAGCAAATATGCACCATCACTTCCTATGTTATCATGACAATAACATAAACTAGATTGAATTCTACTATCTATATCAATAGACACCACATAGGAGGATATCGACTAAAGGATTGAAAGATTATCGATTGTCTGAGATAAACCACATCTTGTAGAAACACAAAAGCATCAGTGATTATATCACAAGCTATTGATGAATGAGGCATCAGTCATGGATAATAAGTACAATGTATCCTTAAGTATTAACAGGAATGGAAGTCAATTTGAAGATCAAACTCCATTACCAGCAATCAACCAATAAATGGACAATTATCAGAAAATGATATCGACTTATATCAGAGTAGAAAGATTGGATATCATCATAACAATATGGGATAAGGCAAGAGTTAATATCGATTGACTAAATACTAATGATAGTTAGACCAAACTAATACAAACACAATGGATGTTAACTACTGGTTGCACTACCAGTTAGGGAAGATTACCTTCATAAAAAGATTTGATATTGAGTCAATCTGGGAGTTATCTATGATCAGAAAATAATGAAATAATATTATGTGAACTGTCGGATTATGGAAAGGTGTGCTTAACAAAGGGACATGGAGGAAGAAACAAGACACGTCTCATTCATAGCATCTCTTCATTTGTTAAAGACAATATAAGAATGCATTCTTGTCAGTCACTCAAGGCATCATTAGAACTTTATTTACTTATCCATATTTGGATATACTCAATAGAGCATCTGCGTTTGGCAGTTTGGTTTCAAGTTTATCATTGCAGATCAGAGACAACACCATGATTGCACAGATAGAAAGGATAGTCAGAAACAGCATCAATATTTGAAGTTGCAAGCATATAATTCAGAATCTGAAATAGCAACATATCACTCATAGTGATATTACACATTTGCATAATTACATCATCATATCAGACACAACAAATACATTGCTGTAAGCAATACTTATTGATTGTATATCGATATTGTTTATATCAGACATACCATCATTATACTATCACTATAAGTGATAGGAAACATCATATTCATAGCATATTTCATATCATTATATCCGACAGTGCTATTAAACATATTGGTATCAATATCATCTTGCACACATATTGTGATTGAATCTGAAATAGCGGTTGATATCTTAAGTAACCTCCATTACTTAGTTTAATTGTAAGTATCTGATAGAGTAAGTCTGAGAAGTGGAGTAATTGTTCCTATTTTCCAAGTTAGCCAAAAAGGGGACATTACAGACAATCACTGTGAGATGTCCTCATGTGTGACTGTCCTTGTCACAAATGAGGACATCTCACAATGACTGTCCCTTGTGTAATTCAAGTGGCAATTACACAAGGGATAGTCACTGTGACATGTCCTCATTTGTGACTGTCCTTACAGTGAGTGTACATTATCATGTTGTCTTTAGAGTGACTGTCCTCATTTTTTGAGAAAGAAAAGCATTAATGTGGTTCAATAGCAATACATTCAAGTGACAATTACACAAGGGACAATCACTGTGAGATGTCCTCATGTGTGACTATCCTTGTCACAAATGAGGACATCTCACAATGACTGTCCCTTATGTAATTCAAGCGGAAATTACACAAGGGACAGTCACTGTGAGATGTCCTCATTTGTGACTGTCCTTACAGTGAGTGTACATTATCATGTTGTCTTTAGAGTGACTGTCCTCATTTGTTGAAGAAGAAAAGCATTAATGTGGTTCAATAGCAATACATTCAAGTGGCAATTACACAAGGGACAATCACTGTGAGATGTCCTCATTTGTGACTGTCCTTGTCACAAATGAGGACATCTCACAATGACTGTCCCTTGTGTAATTCAAGCAGCAATTACACAAGGGACAGTCACTGTGAGATGTCCTCATTTGTGACTATCCTTACAGTGAGTGTACATTATCATGTTGTCTTTAGAGTGATTGTCCTCATTTGTTGAAGAAGAAAAGCATTAATGTGGTTCAATAGCAATACATTCAAGCGACAATTACACAAGGGACAGTCACTGTGAGATGTCCTCATTTGTGACTGTCCTTACAGTGAGTGTACATTATCATGTTGTCTTTAGAGTGACTGTCCTCATTTGTTGAAGAAGAAAAGCATTAATGTGGTTCAATAGCAATACATTCAAGTGGAAATTACACAAGGGACAATCGATCACTGTGAGATGTCCTCATGTGTGACCTTTGTGAAGGCAAGTGCCAATTTGTACCCAAGTTACCAATATTGTGGCAAAAGTGGGAATGAAGCATTTAGGGGTCAAATTGGGCAAAGAAGTGTAGAAGTGGCCTATGTGAGGTCTAAATAGCCTAACTAAGTCATGGTTAGGGTCTTATGGTGTTTGAACAATAAGTTTTGAACCAAAATCCCAAAGGTTGTAACAAGTTGTCAATGTTGTCATTCACAACATTGACAACATTTGTGCAAGGGAGCATTTTCGAGTAAGATGGTTATGTAACTATATGAAACCATTGAATTAGGCATCAGATCAAATATAAGAGGCCTCCATCGATCTGTGCAAAAGGTTGGGGGGAAAAACATTTGGAATTAAGAAGATTTGTAGAGTAACACGGTTTTAGTGAATTCTTGAGTTTTTTTGTTTCTTTGTTTTCAGTTGATTAATGGATTAGATAGCTCGTAGTGTCTATTGGAAAAGTTAGTACAAGTTGTTTTTTTATTCTATGTTGTGTTTTTTTTGAGTTTTGAAGCATTCCAACTAGTTTGTTAATTCTTTTGTTAAGTACCCTATCATTGGTTTGAACCAGGCAGGTTGAACAAATGGAGTCTTAGCTCATCATTCCATTGTCAATTTTGTACGGGCTCTTGGAATGGGTGAGGAGACTCCATGTACTATATGTTTGGAAGGAGGGGCCCTGGGAAGCTCATTTTCTATGTTTGCAATGATGTCCTAGGTGAGTCAGTTGAGCACAGTTAGGGATGACAAATCATTACAAGAAGATTACAACAAGTTGAATGCATTGGTTGCTTCAACTAAAATCTCATGGAGAGGTAGACACACATCTAAAGAAGCCCCAAGTCAAATTAGAAGATTGGGTGAGTTTCTTTGGCTGCTAAGAAAACAAACTCTTAGTCAGACTGTCCAAGTTGTGTCAAAATACTTGTTTTCAGGCATGGCTGTAGCAGTTGGTGTACAAAAAATCTAGGAGGAGAAGACCTTAGATATCTTGGAGTTCTCAATAAAGGGCATCTGAATCCTAAGCCCTTTAGGTGGCTTAATATAAACAAAAAGGCTTGACAAAGGCCTAATTGCTAGCAGCCTATTTTTGGGTGCAATTGGCATGCATGGTTTGATGAACCGGATTGAAGTACTGATGAAAAGTATAGGTGAAGGAGTAATATTGAAACCAATAGAGGTCCTAGTGGCCAGCCTCTCCATGGAGTAAAGTTCTAGTTGAATGTGTTTCAATTTGTGAAGACAAGACTAGGAGTGTCCTAGTAGCTAGATTGGTATTGAGCAGAGTTCGTTGTATTTCTTGTTGGTGTACACTAGTTGAAGGAGTGGGATCTTGGGTAGAGATACCTAAAGAGTGTAGGGATAGTTAAGTACCCTATCAAGTCAAAACATTGGCCTAAAGAGACCCTAGTGAAGGATAGGGAGTGAGCAAGACAAAGTGTTACATCAATTAACAAGATCATTTTTTGGTAATTGTGTACATTATCATGTTGTCTTTACAGTGACTGTCCTCATTTGTTGAAGAAGAAAAGCATTAATGTGGTTCAATAGCAATACATTCAAGTGGAAATTACACAAGGGAATATCACTATGAGATGTCCTAAGTGTGACTGTCCTCACAAATGAGGACATCTCACAGTGACTGTCCCTTGTGTAATTGCCACTTGAATGAGGACAGTCACTGTAAAGACAAAATGATAATGTACACAAGTACCGTGAAGGTAGTCGCAAGTTAGGGCTGTTTCATTGCATACCCGAAACAATGAAGACATTACAGTCCACAAAACGTTTGTGCTTGAAAGATGAACAAATAAAATTAAACTTCTAAATAACCAAAGCCGCTAACAATAAATTCAACACAGATATGTCCTCATTTCTGGGTATTTTAGCTCTCTAACAGCTGAATACCAGATTACATAATAATGACAAAAGAAAAATAAACCCAACCTACTCAGAAATTGTAGCTGTGATTTCACGGAGGGAATCTCTCTCGGCGCTGTTGAAAACACAAATGACAACGTTCTTGTTTTTTTTGCCCTTATATCCCGATGTGATTTCGCGGAGGGTTACGGTGCTGTTGAAAACACAAATGACAACGTTCCTTTTTTTTTTTCCCTTATATCCCAACAACATCGCAATTGCAAGTTAGGGCTGTTTCACTGCATACCCGAAACAATGAAGACGTTACGGTCCACAAAACGTTTGTGCTTGAAAGATGAACAAATAAAATTAAACTTCTAAATAACCAAAGCCGCTAACAATAAATTCAACATAGATATGTCCTCATTTCTGGGTATTTTAGCTCTCTAATAGCTGAATACCAGATTACATAATAATGACAAAAGAAAAATAAACCCAACGTACTCAGAAATTGTAGCTGTGATTTCGCGGAGGGTTACGGCGCTGTTGAAAACACAAATGACAACGTTCTTGTTTTTTTTGCCCTTATATCCCAATGTGATTTCGCGGAGGGTTACGACACTGTTGAAAACACAAATGACAACGTTCTTATTTTGTTTGCCGTTATATCCTGATGTGATTTCGCGGAGGGTTACGGCGCTGTTGAAAACACACATGACAACGTTCCTTTTAAATTTTGCGCTTATATCCCGACAACGTCGCAATTGCGACAATGACAAATGTATTGTCGTCGCAAATTGCGACGGTGTCGGGCTATATTTGAAAAAAAAAGAGCAAAACCACATGACATTTGCCTGCCGTCGCAAATGGTCATCGCAATTTCACCCCAAATGTATTAGTGTGATTTTCTGATGCATATTTCTATAGCTGGTTGAATGATTAAATCTGATTGAAAAGATTAGTTACCAAGAATATTTTGAGATTGAAAAATTATAAGGACTTGATATAACTGATTCATGCCCCTCTCAGTTATCTAACAATTGGTATCCGAGCATTTGGTGCTTGGAAGTAAAATTTTAGAAGACTTAAGCTAAATATCTGAAGATGTATAGGAGAGAAGTACCTAAGTTGAACAAGAAGAGTTTCCCTACATGGAAAAGCAGGATGAAGTTCTACTTATCTGGGATTGGAGATTCTACATTCTACTATTTGGAAAATGAATACCCTCCACTACCTCCTAGACCTATGACAATTGTTCAGATGAAAGAAAAGCAAGAACACAACTCACTAATAATTAAGATTGCTTCTTTCTTAACCGATGTTGAGTTTAATGACATAAAGGATTTTGATACAACAAAAGAGACATGGGATAAACTTGCACTTATTTATGGAGGTGATCTACATGTATAGAAAGAAAAGGTTGACAGTCTCAGAGGAAAATTTGATGACATGAGAATGAAACAGGATGAGAACATTGTACATTACAGTTTCAGAATCAAGGAAGTGGTTAGTGCTATCAAAGGTGCTAGTGGAACAATAAATGGAGAAGATATGGTAAGAAAAATTATAAGAACTCTCTTAGCTAAATATTATATTCACGTCTCTACTATTTAGGAATTAAGATCCATACCTGGTAATGTTATTACTCTTGATGCTTTGATCGGTAAGCTGACTGTATTTGAGCTTAGTAACTTTGATAATAGTTTACCAAAGATAGAAACAACTTTTAAATCATCTCTAATAATTGGTAGTCAAAGAAGAGAAAGAGATAATCACTATAGTTCATGTGGAAGTGACTATGACATTATACTATCCAAGGAAAAAGAACAAGAATAATTGGAAGCACTGCTGGCAAAAAGGCTACCAAGAGGAAAATGAAAGTACAAACATAAATTGCCTCTAAAATGTTTTAACTACAACAAGATTGGTCATATTGCATCTAGGTGTCTTGATAATGACAAGAATGATAAGAAGGACAAGAAGGATAACTGATACTGAAGGTTTAAAGACTACAAGGATAATGCAAATAAGTCATGCTATCTAGCTGAGGAAGGAATAACCAATGATGAATCATATGACACTGAAGAATGTGTGGAAGTGGTTTATGTTGCTATGAAGGATTATTCAAAAGAGGAAAGGTATGAGGATGAAAAATTCCTTATTTTGCAAGTTAGTAAAAGTGACCCATGGATTATTGATAGTGGTTGTTCTCATCACATGACTGGTGACATTGATAAGTTTGAAAACTTATAAGAATATGATTGAGGATTTGGTAGATTTGGAAATGATGCTCCATATTCTATAAAAGGAATGAGATCCATTATAATTAATGAAAAAATTAAATGTGATAATTATTATTGGGTTCAAGGACTAAATTATAATTTTTTGAGTGTTGCACAATTAAATAACATAGGTCATCGACTGGAATTTCAGAACAAAAAAGTGAAGATCTATGATGTTGTTGGAGATTTGATTGGAACTGGTGAATAAGCTAAAGAGAACTTATTTTATCCGAACTCTAATGGAAATGTGTGTTTGTGTGAAAGAAGTGAAGATGCTTGGTTATGGCATAAAAGACTTTGTCATGTAAATTTTGATAACATGATCAAGTTTAGTAAGGAGAAAAGAGTTAGAGGTTTACCAAGATTGAGCAAGCCTAATAAAGTTAAGTGTAAGGAATGCCAAATTGGTAAGATGACAAAATAATGTTTTTCAAGAAAGTCTTAGTCATGTAATGGTATATTAGAATTAGTTCATACAAACCTTTGTGGCCCTATGAGAGTACAAAGCTATTATGGTGATTGGTATTTCATTTTTTTTGTTGATGACTATTGAAGAATGATGTATGTGATGTTTCTGAAAGAAAATTTTGATGCATTCTAAATGTTTAAATGGTATACGACAAGAGTTGAGAAGGAAATAGGTAAGAAACTAAAATGTTTAAGATTAGATAGAGGAGGTGAATTTATCTCTAATGAATTTATTGTCTTCTGCAATGATAATGGAGTCAAAAGACAAGTCTCTACACTGAGAATTCCACAACAGAATGACATAGCTAAACGAAGGAACAAATCAATAGTTAATTTTGCTAGAACATTTTTTATTGAGAAAGAGGTTGCACAAACATACTAGAGAGAAGCCATTAGTACTGTTGTTTACACCCTCAATCAAGTGCAACTAAAGAAATGTACAAATAAAAATCATTATGAACTTTGGTATGGGAAAACACCTAATGTTAGCTACTTTAAAATCTTTGGAAGTAGGTGTTACATTTTGGAAGATGCTAGGAATAAGTTTGATTCTAAAAGAGATGAAGGTATATTCCTAGGATACTCCATAAAGAGAAAATCTCATAAATGTATGAATACGAATACTAAAAAAAATGTGGAAAGTGAAAATGCAAGGATTAATGAGTTTGCAAATAAGAATGAAGGAGATAGAAAAAAGAAACCAGAAGATTATCAAAGATTTGTATATATACAGGAAGGATTTTTTGGTACTTTACCCAAGCTGTAAGAACAAATTGAGGAACCAGTTGATACCCCACTAAGAGAAGAAAATGATGAAGAATAGAGAACCGAGCTAGTGCTAGAAAAGTATGTCAGAAGGAACCACTAACCGACTCAAATAATTGGAGATAAGAATGTAGGAGTCATGACAAGAAGTATGTTGAGATATAATACATGTTTGATTTCTCAATTTGACCCTAGATTAGTCAAAGATGCACTTAAAAATGAAGATTTAGTTAATGCAATGAAAGAAGAGAGTGATCAGATTGAAAAGAACAATACTTGGTCATTGGCACTGGGACCTAAGGATAAGAAGTTATTGGTACAAATTGGATTTTCAGGAATAAACTAAATTAAAATAGAGTTGTGATAAGGAATAAAGCTAGACTTGTATGCAAAGGGTATGCACAAGAAGAAGGTATTGACTATGGTGAGATATTTTCTCTTGTTTCTATATTATAAGGTGTGAGAATTTTACTTTCATATACTTCTTATAAAGGTTTCAAGGTTTATCAAATGGATGTAAAGTCTACATTTTTTAATGGAATATTGTAAGAAGAAGTGTACATTGAGCAAATAGAAGGATTATTGACAAAGGTAAAAAACACATGGTATGTAAAATATGCAAGGCATTGTATGGTTTGAAACAAGAACTCCAATCATGGTATATAGACTTCATTCATATATAATGAGAATAGGTTTCATTAGAACCAGTGGTAACAATAATGTTTACATAAAAAGTGAATATGATAATAAGGTATTAATTGGTGAAATCTTTGTTGATGATATCATATTTGGAGGAAATGAGTTAATGTGTAAATTATTTTATGATGAAATGAGAAATTAATTTGAAATGTGAATGATTGGAGTGATCAAATTTTTCATTGGATTGCAAATTCAACAGATCAAGGATTGCATATATGTAACACAATAAAAAATACATCAAAGAGAACCTGAAAACCTTTGGGATGGAAGAATAAAGTCTGGTTGGTACACCGATGATTACCAGATAAAAAATATCAAAAGAAGATGACTTGACTGAGGTGAATAAAACTATATATAGATCCATGATTGTTAAGCTATAATATGTTGTTCATAGTAGGCTTGATACTGCTCATGTTGTTGGTATTGTGGCAATATTTTTTTCTAATCCTAAAGAAACACATATGATTATTGTAAATTTAATTTTTAGATATCTAAAAGGAACCGAGGACTATGGATTATGGTACAAAAATGATGGATATTTTGAAATGAAAGTATATACTCATGTTGATTGGGCAGGTAATGTGGATGATATGAAAAGTACAAGTGGAGGATATTTCTTCTTAGGAGAAATATTAGTGACATGGATAAGAAAAAAAAGAAATATGAATTTCACAATCAACTACTGGTGTAGAATATGTTGCTACTGTAATCAATTATTCTAACATTGTTTGGATAAAAATACTACTTGAAGCAATACAAGAGGAAATAGATTGTCTAGTGATAATCTATTGTGATAATACTAGTGCTATAAACATTTCAAAGAATCAGGTGATGCATTCAAAGATAAATCACATATCAATTAAATATCACTATTTGAGAGAACAGGTATAGGAAAAACAAGTAAAGATAGAATATGTAAAATCTAAGGAACAACTTGCTAACATATTCACAAATACATTTCCTAAGAATAATTTTGAGTACCTAAGAGGTAAACTAGGGGTCATTCCCCTATCTAATGTTTGTTAGAGAAATATGTTGGCTGCATCAATTCATGTTTTATCAAATTATCTATTTGGAGTTGATTCAGATGTTCACTCTTTAGGAATAACCTAAAGTTGTGAGAAAGATTTGAGGAAAAAAAAGTAATTAGTACAAGAAAGGTACAAGGTACAACTACATGGATTCAAGTTTTGCAGGAACCTTTGGCACTAATTTCAAAGGGGAGAAAAATTGATAGTGGGGGAGAGAAACCAATACAAGGGAGAGAAACTATTGAAGGAAGAAGACCTGAGATATGAGATAGCTATGGGAGATAATGATGATTGGAGAGATATTAATGAGGAAAAATAAATATGTAAGAAGAAAGGGGGAGATAGAAATAAAGAATGAATATTACTGACATTGATGGTATATTTTTGATGTGAGCTACATGAGATATATAGGATGTGTTTCCATCAATGTGAAAGGGGGAGATTGTTACCCCAACTGGGATTGTAGATGAGATTGTTACCAACTGATATTGTGATGCTCATGAGAATGAAGAAGGTCAACCAAGAAATGAAATGTATGTAGAAGGATTGGATCAGTTTCTATGTTTTCATTAATGTCAAGCCTACTGAATTACTAATTTTAAGTTTCCATATCAATCGGAAATATGTTGGTAAAGACAAAAGATGAAATAAAATAAGTGATGAAAAGTATGAGAGCTTGAATGGGAAAGTGTTGAATCAGTCTGTGACATGTAATATTGATTTGATTATTTTACATGATTTAATGAAGTAGTAGAATGATGCACACGTTAGTCATATTGGTTGGTAATAAAGGATTGAAGTTGTAAAATGAAAAGACAAGAAAATAGTGTGTCCTACCGAGAAACCAATGAGCTCTGATACCAATTGTTAGAATAACTAAGAGGGGGGTGAATCAATTATCCTCAGTCCTAAAACAAAATGTATAACTAAAAACAATTTACTTAAAATTCTACAGCTCGGTAGCATAAAATACTATTTTTCCTGTGCTTTTACCGATTACCAGTCAATAACTTATAATGATTACTGACCAAATCCAATATGCAATATGAAAATATGACAATAAAAAAATCACCACAATCAACACATAACACAAAAGATTTAACATGGAAACCCTGTTAAGGGAAAAACCACCTGGGACTGACAACCCAAAAATTGTTCACTCTTCTGAAGTGAGGTTGGTGAAGACCCAACCCCATTAAAGGTTACAAAACACACTGTAAGGTGTGACCTTGTTAGACGATTTAACACTAACCATTATCATCCAACCAGCATTCACTATGGGGTTGATAGGATAACAAATGTACATTCTATGAATGACATTACAAGACTTTCAAGTCCACTCTGTTAAGAGATTTATCCAATTACAATGGTTAAATTGTAATAGTAGGTGATCTGATTACAATACAACTTCTATTGCAGATGTTTAGATCTATTTTATGCTCATTCAAATCCTTTGATCAATATATCTATCTTGTTTCAACAATATTCAGTAATTTACTATCTGTCGGTAATAGCTTTCTGACGCTTGGTAATCTCTACAGTTTGGTTCTCATTAACTAGTCTGATCAGGCATGCATGAAGCTTGTTCACATGATATCTTTGTAGTCTCCTTCCTCCGACATAAGTTTCATAATGAAACCCTAGTCTCTTAAATAGATAAGTAAACCATTTTCTTTCCATCCATCAAATTTTGCTGCTTATTGTCCTTCGTCCATTTTGCTGCTTAAACCTTCCTTGGCTGATGTGTTAGTAACACATTTTTTTTCTATCCTTTAGTAGATCTTCTTCAAATATTGCTAGCCATTGATCTTCATAACAAACATTATCTCCAACTCTGTGATCATACACTTTACAGCTCATCAACTTCCATCGGCTAAACTAATCATTAAGTTCCATTCTTTCTGTTCGGTTAACAAAGAAATGTGTCAGTGAACACAATCTTAGTTTATACTATGCTCGATATACACTACACTACTCGATGTATACTGTAATGCTTCATCAACCAACCACATTGTCTTGTGTCTTTTAGCTCTTTTCCTCATCATAGATGAATGCAACATAATTAAGTCAATAGCATAGGGTCATAGACTCATCAATAAGTTACCCAATGTATTCCTTATCCTCATCTGTCATGTACATCTTTCTCATGTAGATATTTCTATTCTTCATCTCTTTTTCTTCTTTCTATAGATGTTTAGATATTATAACTTATAAGATAAGTGCTGTCAAAACTAGTTGACATCAATGATAACATATTACTGATTTAATCATCTTAAATATCTAATCAACAACTTAGTGATCTCTAATCACTGATCTTCCATTAGGTTCTAAATCAGTTGTAGTTCATCAATCTCTCCCTTTGGCATTGATGGAAACACAAGAAATATGAAGTGTACCATACACATACCAAACATGTATTCTACAACTCTGTGAACAAATGTTGTGACTTGGTGTAAGCTCTCCCTTAGCTTAATATGTTCAATCACTATGTTACTTAACAATATTTCAAGTGCAGACTATCTTCTGCAGATAAGATCTTTGCAGCTCTCCCTTTGACAAAAATGCCAAAGAAACATATAAACATACAACTCTATAGTAGCCATGTAACTCTCTGTTGTCCAGTGCATTCTCTGTATCTCTGTATACTGATATGCCAATCTGATCCAGCTCTTCAAACCTTTCACAACTCTAGATAGAATCCAAAGTGTGAGCTATGCTGCATCAACATGAATGATCTTCTGATAAGATTAGGCTGATGCAACCTCTAGATCACATTAGTGACCGGTAGACAGGGGATGGACCCCAAGTCTAGTCCTCAAGTATTCAAAAGTTTCCTTCAATAGAGGCTTAGTAAATATGTCTACAAGTTGTTCTTTAGATGTAACAAATTCTAATCTAACTTGCTTCTCCTGTACTTGTTCTCTTAAGTAGTGATACTTAATAGATATCTACTTTGTTTTAGAGTGCATCACTAGATTCTTTGAAATATTAATTGCACTAGTGTTGTCACAATATATAATCACTGGCTCAGTGATTACCTCATTCATACCTTCCAACACTTGCTTGATATATGCAATATTTGAACAATTTGCAGCAGCAACAACATATTCTCCTTCGACAGTGGACTGAGAAATAAAAGGCTATTTCTTACTTGTCCATGTAACAAGTCTTTCACCAAAGAAAAATGCTCCTCGAGTGGTACTCTTTCTATCATCTATATTTCCAACCCAGTCTGCATCGGTGTAGACTTTATGTTCAAATTTTCCTTCCTTTGGATACCATAACCCATAATCCTCTATTTTCTTTAGGTATATTAGGATTCTCTTTGTAGCAACCATGTGTGACTCCCTAGGACTTGCAGAAGATCTTGCAAATATCCCAACAACATGTGCTATATTTGGTCTACTATGAACTACATACATCAACTTACTAATCATTGATCGGTACAGTGTCTAGTTTACCTCTATAGTTTCATCTTCCTTAGTTTACATCCAATAGCCATCAGTGTTCCAACAAGTTTAGCATCATCCATGCCAAATTTTCTCAATACTTCTTTGATATATTTGGACTATGTGATGAATATACCATCATTCTTCTGAATCACTTGTAAGCCTAGAAAGAACTTAATCTCTCCAAACATAGACATTTCAAAATATTTTCTCATTTCATCAGCAAATGATTTACAGATGTGATCTTGTCCTCCAAATATTATGTCATCCACAAATATTTCAGCAATCAAGATAGTATCATCTGAATTTCCTTTCATATACAGATTGCTATTCTCACTTGTTCTAACAAATCCAATACTCAACAAATAATTATGCAGCCTTTCATACCAGGCTCTAGCTTCTTGCTTCAAACCATATAAAGCTTTATGTAATCTACATACCATATCTTTCTTTTTTGGATCAACAAACCCTTATGGTTGTTCTATGTAGACTTCTTCTTCAAGTATCCCATTCAAAAAAGATGATTTAACATTCATTTGGTAAACCTTAAAATTTTTGTGTGTAGCATATGCAAGTAACATTCTAACTCCTTCTAATCTAGAAACAGGTGCAAAGGTCTCACCATAATAAATTCCTTCCTTCTGTGCATATCCCTTGCATACCAATCTAGCTTTATTTCTTGTTACCTCTCCATTTTCATTCAGCTTGTTTCTAAATATCCACCTAGTACCAATAACAGTCTCCTTCCTCTAGCATAAGTTTCATAATGAAACCCTAGTGTCTTAAATAGATAGGTAAACCATTTTATTTCCATCCATTAGATTTTTTCGCTTATTCTCCTTCATCCATTTTGCTGCTTAAACCTTCATCGGCTGATGTGTCAATAACACGTTTTGTTTCTATCCTTTAGATCTTCTTCGAATATTGTTATCCGTTGATCTTCATAACAAATAATATCTCTAACTCTGTGATCATACACTTTACAGCTCATCAACTTCCATTGGCTAAACTAATCATTTAGTTCCATTCTTTCTATTCGGTTAACAAAGAAATGTATCGGTGAACACAAGCTCAGTTTATACTGTGCTCGGTATACACTACAATGCTCGGTGTATACTGGAATACTTCATCAACTGACCACACTGCCTTGTGTCTTTCAGCTCTTTTCCTCATCATAGATGAATGAAACATAATCAAGTCAATAACATAAGGTCATAGACTCATCAATAAGTTACCCAATGTATTCTTTATCCTCATCTATCATGTACATCTTTCTCATGTAGATAATTTTGTTCTTCATCTCTTTTTCTCCTTTCTACAAATGTTTAGATATTGTAAATTACAAGATAAGTGCTGTCAAAACTAGTTGACATCAATGACAACATATTATTGATTTAATCATCTTTCATATCTAAGAAGCAACTTGGTGATCTCTAATGACTGATCTTCCATTAGGTTCTAATTGAACCGAGTAGATAAAGCTGGTTGTGATGGAATATGGATGAAGTGACTGAGAGGGGGGGGGGGTGAATCAGTCAACCATAAAAATATTTCACAATTAATTCTTGCAGATCCCTTAACACTGTTATCTGTTTTAGCACTCGGTAAATAGATTGCAGTAACTTTGAAGATGCAGAAAGTATTATCAATATTATCTTTAGGTCTTCATCAACACATGTATATGATTGAGAAAGCAATTAAGAACACAAGAGACACAAGATTTAACGTGGAAACCCAATATGGGAAAAACCACCAATGTATCTAGATACTGATTTTCACTTTTCTGAAGTGATGCCCGGTTAGAAGCCAACCCGGTAAAAGGTTACAAAACACACTGTTAGGTGTGACCTTGTTAGAGGATTTAAAAACACCCTGCTAGGAGTGGCCTGGTAAGAGGTCTTGAAAACAATTCAATGGAATTGTCACCTTGTTAGAGGATTTATATTATGGCTGTTAAACCAACTCGGTTAAGAGATTTAGAATTCACTGTTACAATGATAAGAAGGTAACAATGAGAAAGTAACCTGTATAATAATGCAATTGTCTTGCTGATTACAGATCTCTGTTCTGCATAATTCTGATCCTTTCTAATCAAATAAATCTCTGCTGCTCCTCAAGGATATCTGAACATCCTTCACAAATTCGCATATACCTTTCCTTCTTTTCTTCTGTAAATCTTCTGCTGTGTTATATTTACTTTTCACATTTGACCTTTTATTTATATGATTTTGGATTAGTCAAATTGACATTATTTAGTATAACAGTCGGCTGAATTAAGTAAACTCTATTTGCAAAAATCCTTCAAAGGCCGACAGTGCTCGGTGACCATATCTTTCTATAATCTTTCAGTGACCGAGGGAACTCAGTAAACACTATCTTTTCTTCAGCAACCGAGTGAACTCGGTAAACACTAAACTTTCTTCGGCAACCGAGTGAACTCGGTAAACACTAAACTTTCTTCGGCAACCGAGTGAACTCGGTAAACACTATCTTTTCTCGATGACCGACTGAGCTCGGTAGGAGCTGATTGCTACGGACTATGACATAGTGTGACATCAAAGACAATACATAATTGAGTAGCAATTTCCTTCAGACAATTGTTTCCAACAATCTCCCTCTTTGGCATTGATGGAAACACAATATGTCATAACATAAGAAATTTGAAAGAGTTAGCTCGGTTTAGATTCAAATCTCCCTCTGTCAGCAAACTTCCTGTATCCTGAAAATTCTTCCTTCTGACTATTGAAAATTTCTTGAAAGAAATAGTAAAGACATAGAAAACACTCCCTCTTTGACAACACATGCCAAAGATAATTCACATATTACCGGTGAAAATTAATGTACCTCAAGTACTGATTCATATGCAATGATTCCTTTAATATGCTGCATCAACAAGTTGATTTTCAATCATGTTCTGGTTGATGCATCACTAAAAATGTATTTAGTGAGCCTCGGATAGGGGAATGACCCCTAACTTACCTCTTAGATACATAAATGCATCCTTAGGTAATGGTTTGGTAAAAATGTCTGCAATCTGTTCTTTTGTATGAATATATTCTAATCTGATTTCCTTGTCCTGCACCAATTCTCTGACAAAGTGATATTTAATAGCAATGTGCTTGGTTTTGGAATGCATCACTGGATTCTTAGAAATGTTTATTGCACTGGTATTGTCACAAAATATAACAACTGGTTCTTTGATTTCAACCTTCATACCTTCTAATAGCTGTTTAAACCAAACAATATTTGAACAGTTTACTGCAGCAGCAACATATTCTGCTTCAGCTGTGGATTGAGATGTGCAATTCTGCTTTTTACTAGTCCAGGATACCAGTCTTTTTCCAAGAAAAAATGCTCCACCACTTGTGCTTTTTCTGTCATCAATGTTTCCTGCCCAATCAGCATCAGTAAACACTTTCAAGTCTAGATTGCCTCCAAATTTATACCACAAACCATACTCTTCAGTTCCTTTTAAGTATCTTAATATTCTTTTGATTGCCATCATGTGATTTTCCTTAGGTTTTGCTGAGAATCTAGCTACTATACCGACTGCTAAGGCAATATCAGGTCTTGTATGTACTACATACTGCAATTTTCCAATCATAGATCGGTATAGGGTCTGATCAACTTCTTTTGAATCATCATTTTTGGTAAGTTTTAGTCCAATACACATGGGTGTACCAACTGGTTTTGAATCTTCCATACCAAACTTCTTAAGTATCTCCTTAATGTATTTGGATTGAGTAATGTATATACCATTCTTGCTTTGCTGAATTTGAAGACCAACAAAGAATTTTATTAAGCCAAACATAGACATTTCAAATTCTCTGTTCATTTGTTCTGAAAATTCTTTGCACTGATCCTCATTCCTTGTAAATATAGTATCATCCACAAATATTTCTGCCAATACAATTTTGTCATTGGGTCCTTCTTTAATATACAGATTGCTGTTATCATTAGCTCTTTTGAAATTAATCTGAATCAAATAGTTATGGAGTCTTTCATACCATGCTCTAGGAGCTTGTTTTAAACCATACAATGCTTTGTGTAACCTGTAGACCATGTCCCTTTTATCTGGATCAACAAAACCTTCAGGTTGTTCAATGTAGACTTCTTCATCAAGAATTCCATTGAGAAATGCAGATTTTATATCCATCTGATATACCTTAAATCCTTTGTGTGCTGCATAAGCAAGTAGAGTTCTTACACCTTCTAATCTTGCAACAGGAGAAAAAGTTTCTCCATAATCTATACCTTCTTCTTGAGAATAACCTTTACATACCAGTCTAGCTTTGTTTCTAGATACTTGACCATCTTCATTCAGCTTATTCCTGAATACCCATTTTGTTCCAATTACATTCTTATCTTTAGGTCTGGGTACAAGAGTCCAAGTTTTGTTCTTTTGTATTTGTTCTAATTCTTCATTCATTGCTTCAATCCAACTTTCATTCTCTAATGCATCTTTGATATTTCTAGGTTCAAAATCAGTAAGTAGACATGTACCTTTTAGCTTGCTTCTTGTCATAGTACCATCTGATTTGTTTCCAATGATTTGGTCTGGTGTATGATGTCATCTGACATATTTGGCTAGTATAGGTTCCTTGCCTTTTGAATGATTCATGCTGTTGTCTTCTAGGATCTCTTCTTCAGGTTGCTCGGGCTCGGTAGATATTTGCTCGGTAACTTCAGGCTGAGACTCGGTCTGAATTTCTTCCTGTGACTCGGTTTGAACTTCTTCCTGTGACTCGGTTTGAACTTCTTCCTATGACTCGGTAACTATGCTCGGCTCGGTAGATATAGCTTCCTTATTGATAGTTGTGTCTATCAATGTTTCAGGTTCAATGTAAATGAATCTTCTGTAGTTCTCAGGTTCCCTTTTGCTTTCTTCCTCAGTCTTTTCTGCAAACTCATCAAATTTTACATGTATACTTTCTATGACTTTGTAAGTAGATAAGTTCAGACATTTGTATGCCTTGCTTTTGCTAGAATATCCTAGGAATATTCCTTCATCACTTTTCACATCAAATTTATTTCTTCTGGATTCTTTTAAGATATAACACTTGCTACCAAACATTTTCATGTAACTTACATTAGGTTTATAGCCATACCATAATTCATAAGGAGTTTTGAATGTGTCTTTCTTCAGTTGTACTCGGTTCAAGGTATGAACTGCAGTGCTGATAGCTTCCTTCCAGTACTTTATAGCAATGTTCTTTTCTATCATTAGAGTCCTTGCACAATCCATAATAGATCTGTTTTTTCTTTCTGCTATTCCATTCTGCTCAGGAGTTCTCGGAGCTGATACCTGTCTTTTGATTCCTCTTTCAATGAAGAAGTTGTTAAAATCATGGGAGATGAATTCACCACCTCTGTCTGATCTTAAGCATTTCAATCTTTTCCCTGTTTCTTTTTCTACTCTTGCTAAGTACCATTTGAACTTTTCAAATGCCTCTGATTTTTCTCTTAAATACATAACAGTCATCATTCTAGAATAATCATCAACGAAAAGAATAAATAATTTATCTCTAGTATAGCTTTGTATTCCAATAGGTCCACATAAATCAGTATGCACAATTTCCAAAATTTCTTTAGACTGATAGTTCTTACTTTTGAAACTAGTTTTACTCATTTTGCCAATCTGACAATTCTTACATAGACCAGTGTCAGGTTTCTTCAAAGTAGGAATGCCTCTAACCTTCTTGAATTTGCTTATTTTTATCATGTTATCAAAATTCACATGACATAACCTTTTGTGCCATAGCCAACTTTCTTCTATTTGAGCAATAAGGCATGAATATTCATTGAGATCAAGATAAAATAAGTTACCTTTTGTTTGTTTGCCTGATCCAATGAGTTTTCCTTTTCCATCCAGCAGTCTTGCTTGACCATTCATGAATTCAACCTTGAAACTAGTGTTGATTAGCTGTGCTACACTTAGAAGATTATGTTTTAGTCCTTCAACCCAGTAAGCATTATCACATATGAGTTCTTTGGTTAATGAGATTCTTCCTTTTCCTTTTATACAACAAGGTTCATTGTTTCCAAATCTTACATTACCATTGTCACAGTCTTCTAGATATTCAAATTTTGTCTTGTCACCAGTCATGTGGTGTGAACATCCGCTGTCTATTATCCATATATCATCTTTTCTTATATGAGAAATAAGTGCCATCTTATCTTCATCATCATCAGATTCATCTTTTATAGCAATAAAGACAATTTCTTCTTCACTATCATCAGAATCTTTAGCCATAAAACATGATTTCTTACCTTTATCCTTGTATGATTTGAAATTCTTTTTGCCATAGTACTTATGACTTCTCTTTTCTTCCTTGACTTGCTTGTTTGGGCACCTACCTGCAATATGTCCAATTTCTTCACATGAAAAATAGATTAAAGGAGTTTTACCTTTATATTTACCTTTCCCTCTAGAGTACTTCTTTGCAAGTAATGCTTCTACAATTTCAAGATCACTATCAGAACTTTCTTCTGATTCTTCTTCACTTTCTGACTGAACTTCTTTAATTTTCTTGTTCTTCTTTAGTGAAACCTTGGCCTCAAATGCTGATTCAATATTTTTGGAACTAGGAACATAGTTATCATAGTTGTCTAATTCAAAAGCTGTCAATCTTCCAACTAAAGCATCCAAAGTTATATTGTGGTTTGTTTCACATCTTCTTTCTTGAATAGCTGATACTCTTATTGCATAGATAGGGAGTAGTGTTCTGAGTACCTTACTTATAACAGTCTCATTTGAGATTGTTCCTCCAGAAGCTCTAATTGCACTTACACTTGCTTTGATTCTTTCGACATATTTTGCAATGTTTTCATCTTCCTTCATATTCATTTTGTCAAACTGTCCTCTTAGGCTTTCTGCTTTGGCTCTTTTCACATTTGCATCACCACCATATATTTTCTTCAGTGCCACCCACATTTCATATGTAGTGGTGCAGTCTTTAATATCATCAAATTCTTCATAGCTGAGAGCAGATGCAATGTCTATCATCATGGTGTTGTGAGTCTTTTTATCTGCAATGTCTTCCACAGTTAATGCGCCATTAGGAATTGTGTATTCTTCATCAATGTATTTGCATCCTGAATCACCAATGGAAGCCAGATGAAGTCGCATGAGACCTTGCCATGCTAAAAAGTTATCTCTGTTGAGCTTTGGAATTTCCCTCTTGTAAGACATCCTGATCTTTAGCTTAGGTCCTTGAAACCCTTTCTGCAAGCACCAAAAGCTCTGATACCAATTGATGGAATATGGATGAAGTGACTGAGAGGGGGGGGGGGTGAATCAGTCAACCATAAAAACATTTCACAATTAATTCTTGCAGATCCCTTAACACTGTTATCTGTTTTAGCACTCGGTAAATAGATTGCAGTAACTTGGAAGATGTAGAAAGTATTATCAATATTATCTTTAGGTCTTCATCAACACATGTATATGATTGAGAAAGCAATTAAGAACACAGAGACACAAGATTTAACGTGGAAACCCAATATGGGAAAAACCACCAATGTATCTAGATACTGATTTTCACTTTTCTGAAGTGATGCCCGGTTAGAAGCCAACCCGGTAAAAGGTTACAAAACACACTGTTAGGTGTGACCTTGTTAGAGGATTTAAAAACACCCTACTAGGAGTGGCCTGGTAAGAGGTCTTGAAAACAATTCAATGGAATTGTCACCTTGTTAGAGGATTTATATTATGGCTGTTAAACCAACTCGGTTAAGAGATTTAGAATTCACTGTTACAATGATAAGAAGGTAACAATGAGAAAGTAACCTGTATAATAATGCAATTGTCTTGCTGATTATAGATCTCTGTTCTGCATAATTCTGATCCTTTCTGATCAAATAAATCTCTACTGCTCCTCAAGGATATCTGAACATCCTTCACAAATTCGCATATACCTTTCCTTCTTTTCTTCTGTAAATCTTCTGCTGTGTTATATTTACTTTTCACATTTGACCTTTTATTTATATGATTTTGGATTAGTCAAATCGACATTATTTAGTATAACAGTCGGCTGAATTAAGTAAACTCTATTTGCAAAAATCCTTCAAAGGCCGACAGTGCTCAGTGACCATATCTTTCTATAATCTTTCGGTGACCGAGGGAACTCGGTAAACACTAAACTTTCTTCGGCAACCGAGTGAACTCGGTAAACACTAAACTTTCTTCGGCAACCGAGTGAACTCGGTAAACACTAAACTTTCTTCGGCAACCGAGTGAACTCGGTAAACACTATCTTTTCTCGATGACCGACTGAGCTCGGTAGGAGCTGATTGCTGCAGACTATGACATAGTGTGACATCAAAGACAATACATAATTGAGTAGCAATTTCCTTCAGACAATTGTTTCCAACAGGCTGGTTAAAAAACAAATCATGTGAAAGATGACATTGAGTGATGATCTAGATTGATCTAGAAGATTCTAAAGAAGGAATAAAGTTAGTTAATGAAATCAATGGATCATAATTGTTAGGTAAAGATAAATGGTGAAGATTTAGCATTTGGTTTGAGATCCAAAAAAAATTCAAGTTCCAAGGTGAAGATACCGCTAGCAAGAATCATAAAATGTTTTACCGAGCTACAAATTTAATCAAATGGATGAGATTAAGTGGTAAAAAGGATTAAGAGGCAAAAATTTTCTATATAAAAGATGATCATGATGATCATACTACTGATGAAGATGTTGAATTATTTATTTGAATATATCTAGAGCACATAGTTGAATTAGTACATAAGGGTACACTGAGTAGAACAAAGTTGAAGAAAAGTGTGAAAGAAACTGATGATATGAAGTGTATGTGTTGATCAACCAGAAAGGAAGAGTTTGAAGAAGATCAATGCAGAAAAAGGAGATCTAAATAGGTAAAGGTAGTTGCATATTTTATCATATTATTTCACTGTTACTTTCTAACCATTGTAGCAGAAAATCTCTTAAGCGACTAGATTTAGCAGTCCTATTTCTAATCCTTTGTAAGATGACATTCTAACAAATGTTCTAAAGTCTTTTAATAAGGCCACTCATTATAGGGTGACATATCTAGTCAATTTTTGTTGTAAATCCTCTAATAGGGTCACATCTAGCAAATGTGTTTGTAATATTTAACATGATTGGCTCTTAACCGAGCTCACCTCAGAAGAGTGAAATATTTTAGGGTGATAATTCCTGTAGTGGTTTTTACCCAAATTGGGTTTCCATGTTAAATACTGATGTTAATGTGTGATTGAATTTTTTTCATGTTATTTACTAATTTTATGATGCATACTGCTATGGTCGGTTGAATGATTAAATTTGATTGAAAAGATTAGTTATCGAGAAGATTTTGTAATCGAAATTTATTAAGGGACCTAAGATAACTAATTCATCCCCCTCTCAGGTATCCAACATATAGCTGAGAGTCCATGCCTTTTTCAATCATCATTGTGTTAAGATTTTTCAATCATCATTTTCCCTCATCTTTGAAAGTGATTTTCTACCTCTTCTTTTGTTAATTTTGGCATAGTCTGGTATAATCTTGCTAAATCAGTAAGGGAAATGCCTAACTTATCTTCCCCCTCTTCTTCCCTAGCCTCCAATTCCACCATTTCTTCCTCAATTTGTTTTGTTTTGTTTTTCCTCCTCTGGTAAATGCATAATCTTGGAAATTAGATGTTCTCTTTCTTTGTTAGCTTCTTCTTTCACTGCATTTTTTAATATCCTTCCTAGAATCTCATCACACACTTCTTCCAAATTATTGTGATTGATTTTTCTTATTTCAATCCTTGCTCATCCTGTGTTGATCTTTAATCTCTAAGATCTTGTATAGATTCAAAAGTGGTAAGTTCTAATTTTCAAGATTCTTGGATTGTTGACACCATCTCATATTTTTCTTTGGTAAAAATAACTTTGATGTTTCCTTCGAAGGGTAATTATACTTCTTATAGATTAGTTTCCTTAACAATGAGGGTTAGGTTTTTCTCATATTTTTCCTCTACTTCCCTTGGATTTATGTCTAATTATTCCTGTGGATTTATTCTCAATGTCTATGGAGGTGATTTCCTTGCTTGGGTTCCTCTCTTGATTATCATGGTGATGAATTTTATCTTGAGGTGTCTTTGCCATAGATCTCATTAGATTTATTACAATCCTTTGAGATTTGTATAATGTTAGTTAGTTATGGGACCATACTCAGGGCTTAACCCTGGATAATCTTGTCCTCACCCATATTTTCAATAATAAATCCTCCAGAATTATCATTAAATTTAATATTAAATTTTGAATGCGGGAGAACCCTGGAATGGGGTTTGGTGGAGGTTTTAATACTCCCCTTTCCTAACTCAAGTTTATCATAGAAAATTAGTTGAATTTTGTATCATGCCTCTTTTATATTCAAATTGATTGTTTTAAGGTTTTTTGTATTGATAACTGTCTTAACTCCAATAATCACATCAAAGTTGCTAAAAAAATGTCTTCTAATTTTATAAATTTACCTAATTTATAAATCCTATGTCCTCTAAAATAACACTATTCATTAACTAGACTGGTGAATTTGTCAATTTAATCCATCTGATAATTTCAAGATTCCCAATTTTACTAGGGTTAAAGTTAGGAAACCATTCAAAAAACATAAATTTATGCCACACTATAATATCTAGGTATTTTCCAATTAGAAAATCAGATTTGATGGATGAGTCAGAACAATCGATGAATAAAAAATTATAAAGTAGGATAGTAATACCTACATGGCCCTTGAAGACCCTTGGAACTATTTTTCAATTTCCTCAATTTGGGCATCTATTCCAAGCCATCGGGAAAAAAGCCATGGATTCCAGAGTAGATATGCAATCCCTCTGTATATATATATATATATATATATATATATATATATATATATATATATATATATATATATATATATATATATATATATATATATATATATATATATATATATATATATATATATATATATATATATATATATATATATATATATATATATATATATATATATATATATATATATATATATATATATATATATATATATATATATATATAAATTGATATAATATTCTCAAACGGTGCTAAATTTAGATTGGACATTGGAAGATTTGTAGATCCCTTGTTGATTGGATTTATAGATTGGTTCCCATGTCTCCAATAGTTATTTGAAATCCTGGGATAATTGGTTAATCTATTTTTTAGGGAAGTATGTAGATTATTCCTTCTTGGGTTTCAGAAAAAAGTGTTATTGCTAATATTTTTGACATTAGAGGCTAGTTTTAGAGAACCCTCCATCTTATTTTGTAGATTATGAAACTGATTGATGCTAGAAGGAAATGATTTTTGCCTAGGCTTACCATACTGGGAAGTTTTCCTTCCCAACATTTTTTTGGGAAGTATGTAGATTATTCCTTCTTGGGTTTCAGAAAGAAGTGTTATCGCTAAAATGTTTGACATTAGAGGCCGATTTTAGAGAAACCTCCAACTTATTTTGCAGATTATGAATCTAATTAATGCTAGAAGGAAATGGTTTTTTCCTAGGCTTACCATGATAGGAAGTTTTCCTTTCCAGGGTAATTAATTCAATTGGCTTCATAAGTGAAAGCTGGGATATTAGAAGTTAAAGGAATTACCCATAGTTTGGATATCTTATTTCTATCCCTATTTGTTCATATAGGAAACTTCTCCAAACTCTTGAATCTCCTCGACTTCATGAGTTGAACCATTCTATTTCAGTTCTGGATGATGGAGGGGGAGCCCGACCTCTTTTTTTATTAGCTGAATATGGACAATGATAGAATGAATAGATTGAATCTTGATTTTTCCAAGTTTTCCTAAAATTGTATGTTTTCTATGTTTGCAAGCCTCACAAGTTTTACAGAGCCATTGTTTTAATTTTACAGAGGATAATATCAATTCATATATCTTTTTTTTCAAATTGTAATGAGGAAGTGTAGACTAATAATATATAATATAAACTATATATTATTGTTCTACGCTTCCTCATGACAATTTTTTTAAAATGTTTTCAATTAGTTTGGTACAAGCTATTTGACTCACATGAATAGGAATCTAATTTTCAAGATGCGTCCACTTTGAAAAATCATTAAAAAAAACTCAACAAAAAATTACAAAATAATACACAACTTCTAGTACTTACTCTTAACTATCTTTATACCAAAGGGTTCTTAAAATACTAAATGCAACCATATCTCTTTTTACCTGCATGACGGACACTATGTTATGTTATGCTAAAAAAGGAACACTTTTCAGTGTATAAAGGATTTGACGCCCTTAATATTTACTATTTTTGCAAAAGTTTAGAAGTTTAGAAACCAGATTCAGAGTACTACAATTCTCATTGTTTTGGAATTGTTGAATTTTTAGTGCATGAGTCTCAAATTTCTCCTCCAAGTTCAAGTTTAGATTATTTTAAAATAAAAAGTGAAACTTATAACCTCCTTTTGTTTACCACCTTGGCACACATGTCCTCCTCTACAATTGTGTCCATTTAACTCTATAAATTATAGCTCAACTCAAAGAGGACTTTGGGAGCTTAGAGCATCTATTTTCCTTCATTCTAGTTTAATTTAGAAGCTAAAAGAATCATTGATACATTAGAGGAGATTTAAGAAGATTTAATTTTATTTTGAATGGTATTTGTGGCAATTGAGTGTAAGTTAGTGCTTGACAAAGCCCATCTGTGACACTTAGAACAAAGGAAATTGTCCAATTTTTAAAGTTAAGTTACAAAAATTTAGGGAGAGTCTTTGGTGACTTGACATGTCGCATATATTAGGTCTAATACATTATACCTGGCATTTTCCCTTGCTCCAATGAGATTTGTGGCTTTAAGTCTTCCATTTGTGCAATGTTGTTTTTAATAGTTTGACCTAATTTGAAAGTTTGATCTTTATATTTGTTCTTGTTTCATGTCATAGACATATATTTAAAAAAAATTATTTCATGCTATTTTGAGTCTATTTATCTCTTATATTCAAGGGCTCCTTGGGGTGGCATTACATAAAACACCATACTCTAAAAGCTAATAATTAATATATATTATTAAAAAATTAACAACATATTATAATATGCTTGTAGACAAATCTTATCACTAGCATATCACCAACCAAAGATCCAGAGGTAACTCAATAACTATAAGAATCTAGCACATAACCTCCATCTCATGCACCTAATATACAAGAGATACATTACACAAAATTATCTAATGATATTACAAACAATGGGCTAAAAAGTAGCCAAAAAGTGATGCCCATCTTATCTCCAATCCAAGATGCCCAATTATGTGTCAGAACACACACTGACATATGTTTCTCCATTTTACAACTCATTTATGTGTCGAACACATTTTTATATTTCTTATTTTAGGAGAGCCAACTTTTGGAGGCCATAATTTTTTAGTCAAGTGTCTAATTGAAAAACCATTTGGAGCATCAAAAATCTCATGATGTTCTCTATCAATTTATAATTGGTAATTCTAGTTTTCAACATTTTAGGTCATTTTGGAGCCTCTAAGGCATTCAAAAAGTACTTTGAAACATTCATAAATGCAACTTCTAAAATGAAAACATTAATATGTGCAAAAGTAGACATGATCTTACAATGAATTTTTTTTCAACATGCTTATCTAGCCCATCTAAAACTTTGGGAAAATGTTTGACAAATTTGTGCTCAAATTCAAGTTTACTAAATATAGTAACCTTATGTAAAGTAAGTTTGAGACACTATTTTCTTAACATAGAGGAAAGATAAGAATAAATTAAAGAAGTTTGACTGTACGAGATCATGCAGACATATGTTCTAATTTATCCATTAGATTTTATTCATGACTAATTTGTATGCATTTAGGTGAATTGAATAAATTCAACATCATTTTATTTTGCATTTACGTTATTTTTGATATATGATATTTTAATTTGTGTTGAAGGATGCAAGGATTGAACACTCCATTAAGGTTCTCTATCTTCAACTACATTAGGTAGTATTTGTTCCAATGCATGGAATAAGTTTCAAGATTCAATATATTTCTAAAGAAAACTTTGAAACTAGGAGCATGAGATATATCTCTAGATCTTAAATAGTGGTTACATACATGACAATAAAGAGCTTTTCGTTCATGCTTTTATGTAAGTAATTAGACGTGTTTGTCCCTAATTCTATTATTGGTTTTTAGTGAATGGATGTGTTTATCTCCATTCAAAAAATGATCTAACTGATTGGATTGAGTTGTTATTACTGTTGGATTATGGAGAGGGGGGGAGGGGGGGGGGGTGAATCAGTAATCCCTGAATCCAAATACTTAAAAATGTTTCTCTAATTCACTCGGTAGCTGCTCGGTAAAACAAACTTCACTATTTACCGACAATAATAAATAAGCTATAATAATCAATAAATCATTCACAAAAATCATGAATCACATGTGACACCAACATTTAACGTGGAAACCCATCTTCGGGAAAAACCACTGTAGGACTTGTCACCCACTAAGAAAATACTCTTCTGAAGTACACCTGGTTAAGAGCCAATCTAGTTAAATATTACAATGCACACTATTAGGTGTGACCTGGTTAAGGGATTTAACTTAGACCTATTAGAATCTTCACCCTGTTAGGAGTGGCCTTATTAGAGGGCTTTAGACACTCTTTAGAATATTACCTTTTTCAAGAATTTTACAATAAGACTATTAAGTCCACTTTGTTAAGAGATTTCTCTGTTACAAATGCTTGTAAGAAATAGTAAATGAATTGACCTATATATTTGCAACTATCTTTTCTCAATCAAATCCTTTGTGTACTCTTCAATATTCACTTCAATTCTTCATTATCCACTAGCTTCAACACTTCATCAAATCTTTCTTTTCCACTTAGAATCCCTCTATTCCTTCTTCACTGTATCAGTTAGTGACCCTTCAACTGTTCAATTTTCTAACATTTATTCATACAAATCCATCCTTTATATATAAATTTTTTTCCTATTAATCTCCTTTATTACATTTTCCTTTAGTCAATCTTTACCATCCAATTCCTTATGCCTTGAATCTGGATCTCGGTAACACATTTTCTTTTCACCTTTAAACTTAAACTTTTCTTGAAACTTGTTCCATCCCTTTTTGTCATTTAGCTATTACCATAGATCTTCACCTTAAATTTTCCTATCCATAGATATCATGTAACTAACTCTCCTTGTTATCATGATCATCCAGCTCATCATAGCTAATCATTAAAGGTCGATTCAATCCTTATTTAATATTTGTTCCTTTCTCGGTGTCCATTTATATTTCAGTTAACTTCACTTGGTGCCTAAACTTTTCTTTTCTATTCGGTGCCTTCAGTTCCTTTGAGTTTACTGAGTTACTTCATTTTATCTTTTACCTTTAGCAAGTGACATATCCTACTTAGTAGCCAAAACAACTTAACTTATTGACTTGACACATCTTCATCACCATGCTTTACCGACTTAACATAATCATATGTTCTAGGTAGAAAACAATTATATCAACATAATCTAAACATTGTTCGATGTGTATCAGGTGCCCATTTAAGTTATTCAACTTCACAACATCTCATTTCTTCTTCTTCTTCTTAACTCATTCAACTTATATCATTACCAAATGATATGGAAACATAATATAAACCAAAAATCAATTGCTTGGCATTAATGATAAGTAAATATTTGATCTAATCTTTCTACTATCATGTATTCCTCTTATCTTGGTTGGTCTTCATCATCACCATCAGATAATTAATTTTCAACATTACTATCAGTTATGGTAACAATGTCCCTCTTTGGCATTGATGAAAATACTAACAATATTTAGTGTTCAATTGATGATGGTAACACTTCACTATCATCCATATTATCCCTCTGAGATTTATCTTTTCCTTTTCTATACTTGATCTTCTTCTTTACTCTTTCGAGCCCTCTATCAGTAGTAGTCTTCTTTATAATTTCCTTTTATGATTCCATCAACTTTATTCCATTTTTCTCTTTGCAACATCAATGCATTAGAAAGATTCTCCCTCTTTGATATGTTAACATTAATATCATTCATCTCCCTACATCAATTGACTTATTCTCATATAATCACATACATTTCCCATCTTTGACAATAATACCAAAGAGATACAAATTCAAATCATACCTCAAATGTATAAATCTCTCATTGCAGTCACAAAATTCTTTTTCACAACTTTAGGCTTCACCTAAAGAGAGAACACTAGCATCAACTCACAAGATATATATTCTATCAGGTACTTGAATTGATGCAACATGCATCATGCCTTAGTGAATATTGGATAGGGGAAGGACCCTTAACTTACCTTAGAGATACTCAAAAGCATCCTTCGATAATAGTTTTATAAATATATCAGCTATCCATTCTTTATAATTTACATAATCCAATCTCATAAGATTATCTTGTACTTACTCTCTCAAGTAGTGCTACTTAATAGATATATGCTTTGTTTTTTAATGCATCACCATATTTTTTGATATGTTTATAGCATTGGTATTATCATAATAAATTGTAACTGGATCAATAATCTCTTCATGCATATATTCCAGTAATTATTTGATCCATACAATGTTAGAATAATTTATAGCTGCAACAACATACTCAGCTTTGATAGTAGATTGTGAAATGTAGCTTTGTTTCTTTCTTAACTATGTCACTAGACTTTCTCCTAGAAAGAAAGCTTTACCACTTGTTCTCTTTCTATCATCAATATTTCTACCCTAGTCAGCATCAGTATATACCTTGAGATGAAAATCTCCTCCTTTTGTGTACAACAAACCGAAATCTTCAGTCTCTTTCAAATATCTGAATATCCTTTTAATTATAGACATATGTGTCTCCTTTGGGTTTGCAGAAAACCTTGCAACTATACCAACTGAATGTGCAATATCTAGTCAGACGTGGACAACATACTGTAGTTTTCCCATCATAGATAGGTAAAGTGTCTCATTTAATTCCTTAGTGTCATCTCACTTTTAAAATTTACAACCAGTAGTCATCAGTGTTCCAACTGGTTTTGATTCTTCCATATTTAATGTATTTAGGATCTCCTTGATATACTTAGTTTGTGTTATGTAGATCTCATCCTCTACTTATTGAATTTGAAGTCCAATAAAGAATTTAGTCTCTTCTATCATAGAAATCTCAAATTCCTTTCTCATTTCCTTAAAAAATGATTTAAACATTATCTCATTTCCACCAAATATAATGTCATCAACAAATATCTCAGCAATCAAAATTTTATCAGTACCATCACATTTTACTTGTATAAATGGTTGTTATCACTAGTCCTTTCAAATCCAATCTTGATTAAGTAAGAGTGTAATATTTCATACCATTCTCGAGGTGCTTGCTTCAGTCCATATAAAACCTTGTGTAGCTTGCAGACCATATCCTTTACAAAATTATGAACAAATCTTTAAGGTTGTTCAATGTAAAATTCTTCTTCAATAATTCCATTCAGAAATGTAGACTTAACATCTAGGGTAAGTGCACAAAGATGGGGGACCAAAAAGGGGGTATAAAATGCCACTTTTTTCCTGAAATCAGAAAACTCTAAACTTCAACAAGAAATTGAAGATAGTTAGACTCAAAATTTTAAGATGCGACAAAAACAAGAGTTGTTATACTCTGAATCTAGTTCCTAAACTACTAAATTATTTTGAAAATGGTGTAGATTAAGGCCCTCAAAAAGGGGAAGCACAAAAAGTGGTCCTATTTTTTGTCCAAAAACATAACATAGCATCTGGTGTGCTCCCCCTAAAATGTTCACTTTTTTTTGAATTTTTTTAATCGCTCTGGTAAAAAGTTAGCTAACACCATGTAGTTTATCCTGGATTTTTTTGGTAATTTTTTTATGAATGTATAATTTTTGATGAATTTATGAAGTGCACACATCTTGAAAACATGAAATTTCTTTGTGCTCCCCCTAGAAATCATTTAAAACTAATCAAAAATCAATTTTTTTTTTAATAGATTTTTACGTCATCTCATTTTTACGTTCTTGAGCCATGACTAAACCTGACGAGGAGCACACAAAAAAAGATGTCATTTTTTTGTATGTCTACTGAAAAACATATCTCAAACCTATTTAAATCATCCAAGCCTTTGGGTTGGATCTCCAAGGAAAATCCAAGCCTCATGATTGGTAAATTCAAATGCTTTACAAAGCGTGCACACCCTAAAGCACGCACGTCCTAAAGCACGAACACCCTAGAGCGCGAACGCCCTATAGGGCATGTACACTGTAAATTTATGATTTTCATAGCGTGCTTGTGCTATGAAAATCATAAATTTATATAGTGTGTGTACCCTATAAGGTGTGCACCCTTTGTAAGATATAGATTTATATAGTGATGAGAAATATTCAAAGTAAGAGTGAGAGAGAGAGAGAGAGAGCGCTCTCTCTCTCTCTCTCCTTCTTTTCCTTCTATCTCCTACTCTCTCCCTTTCCCCTTCTCTATCTCTCCTTCCCCTTCTCTCCTACTCTCTCTCTCTCCATTGTCTCTCCCTCTCCCTTTTTCAATTTCTCTCCTTACCCTTCTCTCATACTCTCTCCATTCTCTCTCCCTCTCCCCTTCTCTCTCTCCTTACCCTTCTCCCTTTCTCTCTGATGCAGGCACATCCTAGGACTCCAATTATTTCAATTAGTTAGGATTTTACATGCCTTTTAAATAGTTATTTTCATAATGTAATGGTTGGGTAGAGTCTTAGTATTTTTAATGGTTGTTAATCGGATAGAAGTAAGTGTTTTGATTTAATAAATAAAAAGTTTGTGTAATGGTGAAGTTGACAACTTTATTGTCAACTCCACCATACTTTACTAGTTTAGTTTAATGTGATTAGAACTTACTCTAAATTGGTGATGAGAACCGTTAGAGAAGTTTGGTTGTTATCGAGTTAGTTGTAGGAAGTTATTGGGTGGGTATTCGGTTGAAATTTTAATAACTATGTAATTAAAAACCAAACCCGAGAGGAAGTAGGGGGATAGATTAGTGAGAAACAATGAAAGAGAACAATGTAATCGAGAATAGAAAATGGAAGAACAAATTGAATTTTTTATTTAGATCCTTTTGATTCGTCTCATTTCTCATTTATAATTCTGTGTTTTTAATTTCTTGCATGGTTACGCCAACTGTGTTATAGGCAAGTCTATATTAGTTGTAGTTGGTTCGAAGTTCTATGTTAGTGTTAATGAAAATCAGTTTCGTAAGTCTCTGTGGTGATTAGATATTATCTAGTTCTTGGTATCGGGTTTCTATGGAGGAAGAGTTTGTTAATTTATTGATGTAATCAGTTATCGATCTCTTTGTGGAAGAAGTTTAATTCTATTTGGAATCGGTTTCCATGATATCTTTCACGAAATGTGAAGATTCTATTCTGCTTTATGTATTGGGTTTCATTGAAGAAGTTTTAATGGTTTATTGAAATCGATTGTGACAGAGAAACCGAGTATCAACTTTTGAAGGAGTTTAATGTTTTATTGAGATCGGTTTTGGAATAGTCCTAAATGGAATGCTAATACAGGTTTATATGACAGAGACAAGAAGTTAAATTTTAAATGTTAATTCTTATTTAGATATTGAAACGTGTTTCAAAGATTCGTGTTGCTGAGCTTATGTTGAAATTAATATGTTGCAAGATTAGTGATGAGTTGGTATCTTCCATGAAAATTCTTCAATCATTTCGAAAGAGACCCGAGAAACATCTCTCTTGACAGTCATTTCGAAGAACCCTACAGACATACTTGAAGAAGACTGAGTGGGGTGTGCGTAGAGTATTTGGTGTAGCCCAAAAATCTGTGTGAAGGATAGGGCCATCACAAATTCCTGTGCTTCAACAGTCATGTTGAGATACATTGCACTCGGCGCGTTCCATGAGTGAAACACAAGTCATGCAACAGTCATGTTCCTAAAAGAAAACTGAGAGGGAGGAATGCATATTGCACTGATTCAAATGATGTAGAAGATCATTCCTAAATGATAGATGAAGATCCTTAGATTTTGAACTCGGTTTGGAATTAAAGGAAAGTGGTAGACCGTGTTTCATTAGACTCGCATGGTTATGAATCATAACCACATTCCGTGAAGGAAGCTGTAAGTCCTGTAACATTTATCAAATCTTTGGGTAACATAACATTGAGCCAATGTGATTATATTGTTAAGTGTTTGATTATTGTTGGAATGTTAAAAGGTTATGGAAGACATACAGATTTAAATGGATTGTCCATCCTCTCTGCATCTCTCTCTCTCTCTCTCCCCATTTTCTTGTTTTGCATAGGGCGTATGCTCTATAGGGCATGCACCCTATAGGGCGTGTGCTATATAAGGCATACGCCCTACTTAAGACTATGCATAACATCTTTTTTTTTATTTTTTATAGGGTGTATGCCCTATAGCACACTTGCGCTATGTAAAACTAGAAGAAACAGTCTTATTTGCCAAGGATCTCATGAAAGAGGCCCACTTTTTCTTATGCTGTCTGAATTCTGCATTTTCTCCAACATGTTTTCACTTTTCATGGTGTTGATAGTGACAAATCAACATCATTTTTCACCATAGTGACAAGTTTTCACTTTGCACCATTGTGAAAATCAATTATTGAGGATAAATTTATCGATTGAGGTAAATTTTTTATTTTTTTACATGTCAAATGTGAATAAAGAGTGTTTTGGTTTATAATTTGTATGATATAGACTTGTTCAATACATAATTTGATATAAATGTAATAAATTTATATTATAATTTGTCATATTGTAAGAGGTTTATATTATAATTTGACTTATTGTTTTACATTTATATTATATTTTTAAAATTGTAATCAATTCATATGTAGAAATCATCATCATGCCAAGGAAACGAGCAAAGAATTTAACACCAGAAAAGCATGAAAGAGACAAAGAGAAGAAAAGGGAAAGAATGAGATAACTTCGTGAACAAAAAAAATTAGATACCATAGAAGAAGATTTTTCTTTGGATGAGGAACATGAAACATAAATACAAAGTAAGAGAGAATTGGAATTGGAATAAAAAAGAAAATGATGAGAAACTTGCGTGCAATGAGACAATTGAATTATGAAGATGCGGGGACATCATCTATGAGTTCCCAAGTTCAAGAGACATCATCATCCAATGTTCGAGTCACACCAATGTATCATGTTGAAGGCACACCATTATCTACTTCCAAAGGTGGAGGCACACCAATGTATCATGTTGAAGGCACACCATTGTCTACTTCCGAAGGTGTGGGCACACTCTTCTATCATGTTGAAGGCACACCATTATCTACATCCCAAGGTGTAGGCACAACATCGTCTCATGTTGAAGGAAGAACATCATCTCGTGTTGAAGGCACTAAAGATGTTACACAATTCACACATAATGTTTTTGATGCTCCTAGAATTATTAAATATAGAAAGCCAAAATATTTGATTGATATTGATACTAACATTTTGCAAGCAATGCCTAACAAGATTCCCAAGCGTACTTGTCAAAGAAATGTTAATCATATTTGCAGATCATTTTTTGAGAATTTAAACATGACAGGAAGATGTCAACTATTTGTTGAAATGATGAGAAATCTGAAATTTAGGCCCATCATGAAGATTCTTGGGCTAAGAATGATGGATGAGTCAAGTGAAAAATCTATTGTAAAGAATCTAATGACTGCATATGAGAGTGTGGTTTCTACATCACACATGAAAGATAGTAATGTCACACGATGTGTACTTACATCAATGATAGTAAGCACTCAAATGAAGAAATATCGACTCATTAGAAAGACAAGAAAAATATTGAAAATAAGTAGAAAGTCTCTAATGAGAGCCCTGGGAAGGCGTCAAAGAGTGGAAGATCCAAATAGCAATGAGTTATGGGCATTTTCCGGTAGACTACCATGAAAAGATAAAGCAATTATTGAAGCTTTGAAATCCTTGATTGAAGAATCTTGGAAGAATAATACATGGGTATCTCCTAATCAAAGAGATATTGTAAGAAGGAGGATTGGTAGTCGAATTCGTGTTTCACATCCAAAACATTTTTTGGATTCAACTCAGATACAATTCTTTGCAAAATTTATGCATATGTATCCTCAAATTAAAATTAGTGAGAGATATTTTGAAATGTGTAAACCTTTTTATGTGAAGATAAATCACACATGCACAACTTGTTGTTGTAGGGTACATATTGAATTTTCTAACCATTTTGAAGTTTATAGGAATATATGTGTAGGTTTGCACCCTAACAATGTTTTGTAGGATTGTAACATAAATGTCCCACCTAGATCTTCAAGGGAATTAATATCTACCATTTTATGTGAAAGAGCATATGGTCAACAATTTTATAAGCTCTCATGCTTGAATGGTACATGCATAGATTGCAGAGGTTTGCGACATTTGCCAATTTGTCAACATATGGAGAGTACACATGCAATCGGTAATGAAATAGTGGAATTTGGAAAATATAAGACCATGAAATACAATCTAAAAGATGGAAAAGAGGCTAAAAGATGTGATTTAGTAATTGAAAAAATTCCAGTGTATCAGTTTAGGGACATTTTTTGTAAAAAAATTATTTATGAGTATGCAAGGCATACACAGAATGCGATGGTTGGATATGCAATTCAAGTTGTGCAAGGACACATTCTCACTTGATACCATTGTTTTAGTTGTGGACTTTCGAGAGAACTACACACTACAACCACAGAATGAGGTGCAAGAAAAGTATTATAGCTCTCAACAGGTTGTTATATTTGTTCATATAGCATTCATGCATGCACCAGATAGTACATAGGAGAATAGGAAGTTATTGAGGGAGTATCATTTTTATATCAGTGATGATCACTCACATTCTACAGAGTTTTTACATGGTTTCTTTCAACTATTTTATGGTCATTTGGCAAACAGGGGCATAAAATACCATCAACATATCATTTGGTCAGATAATTGTGCATCCCAATTCAAAAAATTTTAGATGTTTTATTGGTTGTGCAAGATGCATAAGATTATTGGAATTCAATATATGTGGAATTTCACAGAGGCCAGTCATGGAAAGGGAGAGAATGATGGCACAGGTGTATGTATTAAAAGAGCCTTAGCATGTGAAGAATTAAAGTACAAAGAGAAAACAACATTGTCAAATGTGGGATGTATTGTCTAGTGGTGTAATGCTGCAATGGGTCCAGGTAATGAAGATGAGTCTACGGTTTGTAAATTTTTTTGGTTGATGGATGAAACTAACAATGCACCATATGAGGATTGTTGTACATTGACAGGATCGAGTGAGCTACACTCTTTTAGAAGTTGTAATGCAGGTTCATGGAGTATCCACACACGACATATGGTGTGATTTTGTTCATCATGTGTAGATGAAGATTGGGATGGGTTTGAGTCAAAGGAATGGGTTGATGAATGGTATACATGTATTTTGAGTCCACTTGCCTCCTATCATCCCCATGAATCACTAAAACTGATAGAAATGGAATCATCCATTGACTTTGATCACTTATCTGATCTAGTACAACTAGGTCTATATTTTTCACATACAAATAATCTCAAATTTAGCACTTTATCATAAATATTCAATAAACTAATGTCCTGATTATGTTTATATCATTATAGGCCATGTTTTTGCTATTATTACACCTGAAGACAATGAAGAAGGGACATATTATTATTTGTGTCATTGTGTTGAGGCAAAATAGAAATTAGATCACTCAGTTATCAATGGTGAATAATTAGAATACCCTATAGGAGCAGTGGTTGTAACTGGTACATGGCTTAGACGGTATGCTATGAAGAACCCTAGGTTGTGGTTATTCAAGGATTGGGAAACATAGAAAGATTCTTCATTATTCAAACCTTGTCAATGCATCAAATGTCCACTTAATCAGATATGGGGGAAGACCACAAAATAAAACTCTTTGGAAGGTTCCTGAGTCAGACCATGAGGCAATACTTGAGACAATCAAGGCTAGGGCAGGCCCAATTGGTTCATTGGACTAAATGGAGATACAAAATATCATAAAATACCAAATCTATATAGCACTGTAAATTGGGTGGACTATAAATTACTCATGCATTACCCCGTATGTATAACTAGAAGTTTGTAACATTTAATGACAACCTTTCTCTTCTATTTTTTGGGGCAATACCGGAAGGTTTTCTCTACTCAGCTCTTTCCTTCGGTGCTCCTATTGAGCTGAGTTGTAAAAATATTTCTCATTATTAATAAAGAAAACTTTATAATAGAAATCTTATAGTTCAAAGATTTTTCATAGCATACATAGTATAATTCATACATTCTTTACATACACTAACATCCCAGTTCAGCATTAACTTCCACACATAAACCCAAGCCAAAATCAACTTCTAAACAAGCCTTTCATAAACACCACATACAAAAAACCTAAAATCTTCCAACAAAACCTAACCTAGAGCAGTAGCAAACTTGGTAACAACCTTACTTCCTTCAGAAGCAACATTCCTAGCCAGCTCTCCAGGCAGAACAAACTTGACATCAATCTCAATTTCTCTGGAGGATAGTGTCACGATCTTGTTATATTTCAGTAGATAAGTAGCCTCAAGAGTAATCTTATAAAAAATATCAATCATGAAGCTCTCCATGATATCCATGACAGCACTAGATATTCCCTTGGAGGGATGAACTTGTTTCAACACCTTGTATATTAACATTTTGTAACTTCCTACACTTCTCTTCCTCTTCTTTTTCCTATTCTCTTCCTTTTGAACATCACTTTCTTTGCTTTTCTCATCTTTGGAGAATCCTTTACCTCATTCTCTCCTTTCATACCATCTACTTTAAGACCCAAAATCCCCTAGAAACTAGGGCTCGCCCAATGTCTCATCTCCCAGCACCATAGAAACTGAACCAAAGTTGATTCACCATCATTTGACCATCCTATGATGGATTCATGCATAAAATACCCCCCTCCAATGGCTAGAATCTACTTCTATACCCTTGCACCAATTTCATGACCCTTATGCACCCTTCAAACTCATCAAACTCCTTCAATCCTTGAAATATTTCATGACCCTTATGCACCCTTCAAATTAATGTCTACTATGGGAGGAAGATTATAATTTCCATATTTCCACAAGCCTTGAAATATTTTTGTCATTATCACTCTCCGCCTCCGCTCTCTCAATTTATTCCTCTCCCTCTCCACTGCACTCAACTTAGCCATCCTTACCTACTCTTTAATAGAGATTCTCCAAAATTTGTATACAAAGGCATCCTATAGGAAAAAATGAAAAGTTTCCCAGAGAATATCCTACAGATTTTGACCAATTGAGGAAGCAAAAAATAAGTGAATAAGCAATTGGCTACCAGCCACAGAGAAATTAGAAGACTTTGAAAAAAAATTATTCTTTCTTGATGCTAAACTCATTTGATGTGGCTATATATGATATGTATGTTGTACTTTACAAAGTGTTTTATGATTATCTAATTTCAACTTATTATATGATGCAGCCAAGTGTTGACATAGTCATTATATATGGTATGTTTTACTATTTTTTTTTTGAGAACTAATGCTTCTAATGAATCCAAATTTAGTTGTTATAAAGATGAGATGTTAGTGAATGACTTCTTGCTAATACTACTCTTCCACCAGATGCAGATTTCAACCCTTTTGTGGATCTATAGGCTCAATCACGACCCCACAAGATTGGCCAAGAGAAAACTATGATTGTATATCAACTGATTACAAAATGTTCATATGAGGAGAAAATATTGCAACGATCAAGAAGAAAATTGGCTATGGAAAATCTAGTTATGAATTCTGTTAAGAATGAAATTATTAAGGAATTACATGATATATTACTCAACGGTGCAAGGAATATTCTTGATGAACATGGGATTGCAACTACATCTATTCAATATACAGAGGAAGATATAGAAAATCTTCTTAATAGAGATATTAATGTGAGAGAAAAGGACATTTCAGAAGAAAATGGTTATCTTGGTGCCATCCATGGTATGCCAATTACTTAGGATGAAGAGATAAAGCCCATAGTTAATGGGAAAGACTGGGAAGAGCTTCTTGGACCCATGATAGAAGTTACAGATAAAGAGGAAGAGCTAGGAAGGGGAAAGCGGCAAAGGAAAGAAGTAAGATATGTGTGTGAGCCTATGTTAGATGATGATGATGAGTACTCACCATCTGCTAGTAGCTCAAGTAGTGACAGAAGCTCTTCAGTGCACATGTACACTGACACAAAAAATTTAGATAGAGAAGTAATAAGTGTCATGAATTATCCATAGAGCAATGTGAAATGAAGCCTCAAATTGGTTCATTACCAGGAAAAGAATTTGGTCATGCACTTCATTCTAGCACCACAAATATTTCTATTAGAAATTCCTATTCGTCAATGGCCTTTCATTTATGGGACTTGAGCATTATCCTTGAAATGTAAGTTCATTGCCACCTTTGGCAAGGCAATTTCACTCCTCATTTTACAACAAAAGGCAGCCATCTATGGTCCAAGGTTTTAATTCAACTGACAATTGGAGAGCTTCTCAAGGTATTGATCTCTTTCATAGAGAAGTTCCTGCTTCATCTCAAGGTTCTTGTTTAGGTGACCAACTCCTTTGAGGTCCACAAATAGACCCATTAATTTCCCAAATTGGTTCATTAGCAGGAAAAGAATTTGGTCATGCACTTCATTCTAGCACCACAAATATATCTATTAGAAATGCCTATTCATCAATGGCCTTGCATTTACAGGACATGGGAATTATCCTTGAAATGTAAGTTCATGGCCACCTTTGGCAAGGCAGTCTCACTCCTCATTTTACAACAAAGGGCAGCCATCTATGGTCCAAGGTTTTAATTCAGCTGACAAGTGGAGAGATTTTCAAGGTATTGATCTCTTTCATAGAGAAGTTCCTACTTCATCTCAAGGTTCTCATTTAGGTGACCAACTCCTTCGAGGTCCACAAATGGACCCATTAATTTCCCAAATTGGTTCATTAGTAGGCAAAGAATTTTGTCATGCGCTTCATTCTAGCACCACAAATATATCTATTAGAAATGCCTATTTGTCAATGGCCTTGCATTTACGGGACTTGAGCATTATCCTTGAAATGTAAGTTCATTTCCACCTTTAGCGAGGCAATCTCACTCCTCATTTTACAACAAAGGGCAGCCATCTATGGTCCAAGGTTTTAATTCAACTGACAAGTGGAGAGCTTCTCAAGGTACTGATCTCTTTCATAGAGAAGTTCCTACTTCATCTCAAGGTTCTCGTTTAGGTGACCAACTCCTTCGAGGTCCACAAATAGACCCATTAATTTCCCAAATTGGTTCGTTAGTAGGAAAAGAATTTGGTCGTGCACTTCATTCTAGCACCACAAATATATCTATTAGAAATGCCTATTTGTCAATGGCCTTGCATTTATGTGACTTGGGCATTATCCTTGAAATGTAAGTTCATTACCACCTTTGGCAAGAAAGTCTCACTCCTCATTTTACAAAAAAGGGCAGCCATCTATGGTCCAAGGTTTTAATTCAGCTGATAAGTGGAGAGCTTCTCAAGGTACTGATCTCTTTCATAGAGAAGTTCTTGCTTCATCTCAAGGTTCTTATTTAGGTGACCAGCTCCTTTGAGGTCCACAGATAGACCCATTAATTTCCCAAATTGGTAAAAGGGTAGATGCAATTTTGGAAAGAGTATCCCAATTGAAGAGAAATGGAAATTCTAGTGAGCATGAAGTTATTGCAGATCCAATTCGTGTATCTCCTCCACTGACAAATATAACTACTTCTAGAGACTTGAGTTTAAATGGAGACTGTCTGTTCCCAAACATGCCCCAGTCGAGAAGATGAACCAAATGTTGCTTGAGAAAAGAAGATAGTGGTTTATTAAAGCATCTGCATTATCCCACTTGCTATCAGTTACTACTTTTTGAGTGGCTTGCTAGCTGCTTCTGTGCGGGATTTTTGTAATATATAATGTCCCCATGCAAGTACATGCCATTTTTTGTAAACATTTTCTCTTGTAAAGGGTTAGTGAGAAATATCAAATAAAAGGTTCTTGCATTGATCTATAATGTCCCTATCCAAGATCTGTAATGTTCAAATAGCTCCTAATGGCCCGATAAATGCTAGTGACAACCTCATTCGGCACGCATAGTCATTTGATCCCCGCCGATGACTCCATGCTGAAGTGTCCCTCAAGGTCCCTTAAGCATGAAATCAATGATCTTTGTGGGGTTGTATCTCAGAGCTCGTACAAGGTAGCATGGATCCATCAGTTGCTATGGGACCATGTTGTCAAGTTCTACAAAAGGCTATCTTAGTTTTCAAAGATTCAACTTCATTTAAAATCAGCAACACATTCTCGGTCGATGTCAGAACTTAAAGTGTTCCTTAGTTCAAATGGCCAAAGTTGCATATATTTTCAACTGTCCGTCATAGCATTGATCTTTCTATCCCAACAGCTTTGAATGGCCAGTTAAATGCTAGTGGCCACCTCGTTCACCATGCATAGTTGTTTGATCGCGGCCGATGACTCCGTGCTGAAGTATCCCTCAAGGTCTCTTAACCATGAAATCAGTGATGTTTTTAGGGTCGTATCTCAAAGCTCGTGTGAGGTAGCATGGATCCATCAGTTTCTACGAGACCATATTGTCGGGGCCTACAAAAGCCTATCTTAGTTTTTGGAGATTCAAGTTCATTTAAAATTGGCAACACATTCTCGGTCGATGTTAGAACTCACGGTGTTCCTTAGGTCAAATGACCAACATTGCATATCTTTCCAACCATCGATCATAGCATCAAACCATCTATTTCAACATCTCTAAATGGCCAGGTAAACACTAGTGGAAACCTCATTTGGCATGCACAGTCGTTCGATCCGTGCCGACGACTCCATGTTGAAGTGTCCCTCAAGGTCCCTTAAGCATGAAATCGGTGATCTTTGTGGGGTTGTATCTTGGAGCTCATGCAAGGTAGAATGGATTTGTTAATTGCTACAAGACCATGTTGTCGAGGTCTACAAAAGCCTATCTCCATTTTTGGAAATTCAACTTTGTTTAAAATTGGCAACACATTCTCGGTCGATGTCAAAACTTAAAGTGTTCCTCAGTTCAAATGGCCAACATTGCGTATCTTTCCAACCGTCGGTCATACCATCAATCTATCTATTCCAATAGTTCCAAATGGCTGAGTAAACACTAGTGGCAACCTCGTTCACCATGCATAGTGATTTGATCACTGCCGACAACTCCATGCTGAAGTATCCCTCAAGGTCTCTTAAGCATGAAATTAATGATCTTTGTGGGGTCGTATCTCGCAGCTCGTGCAAGGTAGCATGGATTCATCAGTTTCTATGGGACCATGTTGTCGTGGCCTACAAAATCCTATCTCGGTTTTTGGAGATTCAAGTTCATTTAAATTCGATAACACATTCTCGGTCGATGTCAGAACTCAAAGTGTTCCTCAGTTCAAATGGCCAACATTGCATATCTTTCCAACTGTCGGTCGTAGCATTGATCTATTTGTTCCAAAATCTCCTAATGGTTTGGTAAATGCTAGTGACAACCTCATTCAGCACAAATAGTTGTTTGAATCCCGCCGACAACTCTAGGCTGAAGTGTCCCTCAAGGTCCCTTAAGCATGAAATTAGTGATCTTTGTGGGGTCATATCTTGGAGCTCATGTGAGGTAGAATCGATCCATCAAGTGCTACGGGACCGTGTTTTTGGGGCCTAAAAAAGCCTGTCTCAATTTTTAGAGATTCAACTTTGTTTAAATTTGGCAACACATTCTCGGTTGATGTCAGAACTTAAAGTCTTCCTCTGTTCAAATGACCAACATTGCGTATCTTTCAAACCGTCGGTCGTAGCATCGAACCATCAGTTCCAATAGCTCTGAAGTGTTGGGTAAACGCTAGTGACAACCTCATTTGGCACACACAGTCATTTGAACCCCATCGATGACTCTGGGTTGAAGTGTCCCTCAAGGTCCCAAATGCATGAAATCAGTGATCTTTGCGGGGTCATATCTTAGAGCTCATGTGAGGTAGAATCGATCCATCAGGTGCTACGAGACCATGTTGCCAGGGCCTACAAAAGCTGTCTTAGTTTTTAGAGATTCAACTTCATTTAAATTTCACAACACATTCTTGGTCGATGTCAGAACTTAAAGTCTTCCTCAATTCAAACGACCAATGTTGCGTATCTTTCAAACTATTAGTCATAGCATCAAACCATTAGTTCCAAAAGCTTCAAATAGTCAAGTAAACGCTAGTGGAAACCTCATTTAGTACACACAGTCATTCGAACCCCGCCGATGACTCTGGGCTGAAGTGTCTCTTAAGGTCTCTTAAGCATGAAATCAACAATCTTTGCGGGGTCATATCTCAGAGCTCGTGCAAGGTAGAATAAATTCGTCAAGTGCTACGAGACTATGTTTTCATGGCCTACAAAATCCTATCTCAGTTTTTAGAGATTCAAGTTCATTTACATTCAGCAACACATTCTCGGTCAATGTCAGAACTTAAGTGTTCCTCAATTCAAACAACCAACATTGCGTATCTTTCCAACCGTCAGTCGTAGCATTGATCTATTTGTTCCAATAGCTCTGAATGGATCGGTAAACACTAGTGGAAACCTTGTTCATCACACACAATCATTTGATCCCTGCCGACAACTCCAGGATGAAGTGTCCGTCAATGTCCCTTAAGCATGAAATTGATAATCTTTGTGGGATCATATATCAGAGCTCATGTGAGGTAGAATCAATCCATTAGTTGCTATGGGACTGTGTTGTTGGGGCCTACAAAAGCCTGTCTCAGTTTTTAGAGATTCAACATCATTTAAATTTGGCAACACATTCTGGGTCGATGTCAGAACTCAAAGTGTTCCTTAGTTCAAATGACCAATGTTGCGTATCTTTCCAACCATTGATTGTAGCATCAAACCATCAATTCCAATAGATTTGAATGGCCAGGTTAACCCTAGTGGCAACCTTATTCACCACACACAGTCGTTCAATCCCCGCCGATGACTTTGTGCTGAAGTGTCCATCAAGGTCCCAAATGCATGAAATCAATGATCTTTGCGGGGCTCTATCTTGGAACTCGTATGAGGTAGCATCAATCCATCAAGTGCTATGAGACCGTGTTATTGGGGCCTATAAAAGCCTATCTCGGTTTTTAGAGATTCAACTTTGTTTAAATTCAGCAACACATTCTCGGTCGATGTCAAAACTCAAAGTGTTCCTCAGTTCAAATGACCAATGTTGCGTATATTTCTAACTATCAATCATAGTGTCAAACTGTCAGTTCCAATAGCTACGAATGGTCAGGTAAACGCTAGTGGTAACCTTGTTTGACACACAAAGTCATTTGAACCCCGCCGACGACTCCGAGCCGAAGTGTCCCTCAAGGTCTCTTAAGTATGAAATCAATGATCTTTGCGGGGTCATATATCGGAGCTCGTGCGAGATAGGATCGATCCATTAGGTGCTATGGGACCATGTTGTTGTGGCCTACAAAATTCTATCTCAGTTTTCAAAGATTCAACTTCATTTAATTTTGGCAAAACATTCTCGGTCGATGTCAGCACTCAAAGTGTTCCTTAGTTTAAGTGGCCAACGTTGCGTATCTTTCCAACCATCGGTCATAGCATCAAACCGTCAACTCGAATAGCTTCAAATGGCCAGGTAAACCCTAGTGGCAACCTCATTCAGCACACACAATCATTTGAGCCCTGTCGACGACTCCAGGCCGAAGTGTCCCTCAAGCTCTCTTAAGCATGAAATTGGTGATCTTTGCGGGGTCATATCTCAGAGCTTGTGCAAGGTAGCATCGATCCGTCAGGTGCTATGGGACCATGTCACTAGGGCCTACAAATGTCTATCTCAATTTTTAGAGATTCAAGTTCATTTAAATTCGGCAACAGATTCTCGGTCAATGTCAGAACTCAAACTGTACCTCAATTCAAATGTCCAACATTGTGTATCTTTCAAATCGTCAGTCGTAGCATTGAACCGTCAGTTCTAATAGCTCTAAATGGTTGGGTAAACACTAGTGATAACCTCATTCGGCACACATAGTCGTTCGAACCCTGCTGACGACTTTGGGCCAAAGTGTCCCTCAAGGTCCCAAATGCATGAAATTAGTGATCTTTGTGGGGTCATATCTCGGAGCTCGTGTGAGGTAGAATCGATCCGTTAGGTGCTATAGGATAGTATTGTTGGGGCCTACAAAATCCTATCTTATTTTTCAAAGATTCAACTTCATTTAAATTCGGCAACACATTCTCGGTTGATGTCAAAACTCAAAGTGCTCCTTAGTTCAAACGGCCAACGTTGTGTATCTTTCAAACCGTCAGTCGTAGCATTGAACCGTCAGTTCCAACAACTCTGAATGGTTGGATAAACACTAGTGACAACCTCATTCAGCACACACAGTCGTTCAAACCCCGTCGATGACTCCAGGCCGAAGTGTCCCTCAAGGTCTCTTAAGCCTGAAAGTAGCAATCTTTGCGGGGTCATATCTCAAAGCTCATGCAAGGTAGAATCGATCCGTCATGTGCTACAAGACCGTGTTGCTGGGGCCTAAAAAATCATATCTCAATTTTTAGATATTCAAGTTTATTTAAATTCGGCATCACATTCTCGGTCAATGTCAGAACTCAAAGTGTTCCTCACTTCAAATGACTCACATGGTGTATCTTTCAAACCGTCGGTTGTAGCATCAAACCATCGATCCATTAGGTGCTACGGGACCATGTTGCTGGGGCCTACAAAAGCATGTCTCAGTTTTCAGAGATTCAATTTTATTTATATTTGGAAACACATTCTCGGTCGATGTCAGAACTCAAAGTGTTTCTCAGTTCAAACGGCCAACATTGCATATCTTTCAAACCGTCGGTCGTAGCATTGAACCATCAGTTCCAATAGCTCCAAATGGTTAGGTAGATGCTAGTGACAACCTTTTTTGGCACACATATTCATTTGAACCCCGCCGATGACTCTAGGCCAAAGTGTCCCTCAAGGTCTCTTAAGCATGAAATCAACAATCTTTGCAGGGTCATATCTCAAAGCTCGTGTGAGGTAGAATTGATTTATTAGGTGCTATAGGATCATGTTGCCGAGGCCTACAAAAGCCTCTCTTAGTTTTTAGCTATTCAAGTTCATTAATATTTGGAAACACATTCTCGGTCGATGTCAAAACTCATAGTGTTCCTCAGTTCAAATGGCCAACATTGTATATCTTTCCAACTGTCGATTGTAGCATCAAACCCTCTATTCCAATAGCTTTGAATGACCAAGTAAATTCTAGGGGAAACCTCATTTGGAATGCATAGTAGTTCGAACCCCACCAACGACTCTGGGCTGAAGTGTCCCTCAAGGTCTCTTAATCATGAAATCAATGATCTTTGTGGGGTCATATCTCGGAGCTCGTGTGAGGTAGCATGTATCCATCATGTTAGGCCACTTTTTTGTCATGGAAAAATCCTTTGAAAATGGCCTCCTCCCTGCAAATGTTTCTTCATTTGTGCCCTGCCTTGTGTTCCTTGTGTTGTCGCCTTGCTTCAATCTAGACTGCATCTCCTAAATCATAAAGCCCAAAAAGTTATTTGAGTTTCAAGGTCCGCGGGAAGCAATCTTTAAAATTTGCCATAGTGTCGAAAACCCACAGTGTTTTCAAAAGTCCATGATGTTTTTGGTTTGTGTGTTTTCGGCCTTCATTGTTTTCGACCCTGTGCTTCCTGCTTTTGTGCGCTTATTCTTTGGCGTTGGAAACTCTGTGTGTTTCCGGTCTTCCGTTGTGCTGAAAACATTACATGTTTTCAACCTCGCACTAGTTCCCTGTTTGCTGGTGTTTTCTCTAACTGCGTAGGTGTGATCTGTTGGTGGGCCCCAGCTCTTTCCATTACCCAGTGTGGTTAATGCTTGGACATGATCTGTGGATGTCACTTGTTCACCTGGTAAAGTTGCACGGTGTTTATGCTTAGCACTTTTGCGACGACCATCAGATTTTCTTATGTGAGCGTGTTGTGGTCCCAGTGTCAGAGGGGAGGCAGGGGACATGTTCTTATTGGCTGTCGCATGGATGCATGTCAGAATTTTTTGACATGTGGTCATGCCACTGCTTGCCACCTATCCACGTGGTCCCAGCTCTTCATTGTGTTCAGCTGCCTGGCAGTTAGTCTTCTTCTGGCAACCTGGCAACTTGCAGTTTTCTCCTTGTCGCTAGATCCTGACAGTTAATTCCCTAGCATCTGGTGACTTGGGTGGTAGTTAAGTTTTCCACAGTCACGTAGTCGCTAAATGCTTAGCAGTTTGTCTATTCTTATGCTTCTTGCAAGGTTAAAGTTTAGACAGGATCGATGGTTGCCGCAAGTTTGCATGGTGAAGATACACGAGGTTTATTTCTTGCGCTTTCACGACAACCATCTGATCCTTTAAAAAGGGATGAGGCTTCTTTAGTGTGGTCTCGATGGTGGACATGTGGCAGCTTGTGATTGGCTATCGCATGGTCGCATAGCCCAGTTTTTGGCTATGTGATCATACAACTGATTGACACGTGTCTGTGGTAGTGTGTTGGCATTTTGGTAGGTGGGCCCATTGGCTTTTGTTGCAGAGATGGTGATGAGTTGGTTTACGTCAGAGGGGCCCACAGTGAAAGGCTTTTAATCAATGGTCAGCATATAATCTCAAGGAATATTCTTGGCCTTTGAGATCATGCACCATCCATGGATTTTATTCCATCTTGCCAAGTTGTTTGTTGTCCGCAGTGGGTCCGGTGTGACATGGTGTTGATGTGGAGGCATGTCACATATTCACATAGCCCAGTTTTCAAGCTATGAAATCATGCGACCACTAATGGTATCATGGTTGTAGAGTTATTAAGTGGGGCCGCTGGGTTTCTAAAGTGATTAAAGGTCTGACAGATCTTGTGGCCATCGTATCACCACCGGGGTAAGGTGCGAGGAAGTTAACTGGGTGGTCTAGCGACAACCGTTGATGTTGTCTAAGGTGAAGTGAAGCATAAGCCGAGGAAAGTAATAAAGATCAATGGTTGCAACTTAAAGTTGATCCCGGTTTAAACAAGGACCGCCGATGTGTTTCTGGCGCCATGAAAGTGACCGTTGGGATTTTGAATTCAAATTTGCAGAGGGGTTTGCAGCGACCAAAGCTACCTAGTTTTAATGCTTTTTGGGTGGATTTCTTACTGGTTTGATGGCGGTAGGTTGTTGCGATGTAGTCTAGGGCTCCTGCGGTCATTTGCGGAGGTGTTTTTCTATGTGGTGGAGCATGGTTTTGTGCTCTAGGAACTATTTGCAGGCAGTGATTAGACTAATTTTAATGGCATTCCTGGTGTACTATGCTAAGCTCATAGATTTTCATGATTGTTGATATGCTAGAGATTTGTTTTCTCTAGGCTACTTATGCTTCATGCTCCTATAGTAAATTTTGTGACTGTTTGAATTGGTTGGGTGGTTGAGACCCTATCACTAGCTGTCCATAGCTTGTTGCATTCTCTTTGAGAATTCCAAGGTAGCTAGTGGTATAAGTTGCAAATTTTTGGTTTTTGTAGGGGTTCCAAAAATGTTGTTTCTTTTGGTCCCTGGTTTTTGACTATAATACACCGATAGAGGTCTGATTTGGTGTCTTTTTCTCAGCTTTGTGTCATGCTAATTGTATGCTGATTTTGGATTTATTAATGAAAACATTCTTGAATCCCAATCTGGTATCTTGTGTATGTCTTCTTGCTTGTCTCTAAGCTCATATATGTTAATGTCACAAAGTGTATTAATGTATGGTAAACAAAGAGTATTTTGAATTCATCTCTGAGTTTCTAACAAAGTTAGGATTAAAGCCTTTTAGGTGAATTCAGTGAGTTTCCAGCCAGGTGTAGAATTTGATGTCCTTGTACTTGAGGGAAAGGGGTAATAGGCAAAGCACTTACCCTAGGTTCCATTGTGTTTGACTTAATGTATTTAGTAGAGGTATACAGTTGGGTAACTCTAAACCTTGGGATAAGGCACTTGTCTTTTCTTTTGAAGTCATGGTTAACAACCACACAAACTTAAACATTCATTTGATAAACCTTTTATAGATTTGTGTTGATAATTGTATACATCATTTTGAGACTCCTTTGAAGAAGTGAGTCAAGGGTACACCCGCATGAGCATTGAAGCTCAAAGAGTAGAAGGATCCTTTGATCCTTGTCAGTTGGCCCTCTTTCTTGTGGACTTTGGAGTGGTGATAGAGTCAGGGTTTCATTTACATTATCCATCAAAGTGTAAATCTACAAGTTGAAGATCAAAGGGAATAATCCACAACCAATAAAATGGTGACTCTGCTGAGGAGAATCTAAAGAGAAAGGTTATAATCTATTCTTGTTTTCCTGAGTGTTTCAAAGATTTCCCATCTAGGTGGGTGGTGACTCAAAGGTTCGAACCAGTGCAACATATTGAAGAAATGTGGAAAAAAGAAGAAATACTAGGTCATATGTTAGAAAGAATCTGAAGGTCACTCTGGAGCAATTACCTAGATAGGGAAAAAAGAGCTGGATTAAAAGGAATGGTGAGTCTGCTAGTGCTCCCATGAGAGAATAGAGAAATGAAAGAGCTAGAAGACCACATGTATCCTCAAGTGAGGATGGTTCACAAGACAGAGTTTTTAGATTTGAAGGTGGTCATTCTGAAGAGAGATTTTATGATACCCCTGAGGCTACATTTCAGGATAAAGGTCCATTGCTTGTAGGTCAAAATGAAGAAAAAAGAGATATGGGTTTAGAGGTTGACTTGGATCTTGATGAAGATCAATTCAGAAGAGAGCCCATGAGACATAGGCAATTTCACTTCCCATATCAAAATCTTCCTGATGTGGATGTGTTATCTGGTTCTGATGACATTATGGTTGATCTTGATGACTTGAATGCACTGAGGTTGCAGTTGGCAAAGTAGGATGCCATACATAAAAGATTACAAGAAGAGTGAGAGGCTGAAAAGGTAAATACTTTGATAGAGAGGCAATCTCTTAATAGAAAAATAAATGAAATGAAGGAGAGAAACAAGATTCTTTCTTATGCTCCTAAAATGTTGCAACATGATGTTTTTGGTGATCTTGATGCCTTGAGGAGTGAGCAAGAGTGCTTACTGCAGGATCATGAATTTGAAAATGAGGGCCCTGTGGTTAGACAACTGCAAAGTTATGTCCCTTTGCCTAAAGATAAGGATGGGCATGGGATTACCAGACCTTCTGTTATCATAAATGAGAAAGGAAAGCAGAAGATGGTGGGTGACCAAGCAAGCAAACTAGTGACAATACCAGGGATCCCACCACCTGATTCAAATAAGGACACTGAAATGGAGAGAAGGAGAAAAGAAGATGAGGACCTTGCAAGAGAACTAGAGAGAGCTAAGGTTGATGTTACCATTGCAGAAAAGAAAAGGAAGATCCAATTCTTGTGGGCTTCTTCAGCTAATGCTCTTGGCCCATCTGCTACTGAACTAGGTATGCCATCTATGACTACTGCTATTCCACTTAGTAATGCTACTAGTTCTTTTCCTTCTTCATCTGCTAGGATAGGTGCAGATCCTAGGCAGCAGTCAAATGCATAGATAAATGTAGATGCTAATTTTGATCCTAGGGTTAACACTAGTTTGAGCTTTCAAAGAAGACCTATGCAATTAGAGGGCTATAGGCAAATAAGTTTTGATGGAATTCCTGGCTATCCAAATGCTTTTCCAAGTGATATTAGAGATAAGGTACCTAAGTTTGCTAGTAATAATGCTATTAGTTGTGAAGAGCACCTTACATTATTTGTTGATATGCTTAATGATTATGAGGTAGAGCATGAGGATGTTGTCATAAAATTGTTTGTTCAATCTCTAATGGAGGATGCTAGAGATTGGTTTAAGAGGCTTCCTGATAAGTGTATTGATACTTGGGACTCTTTTGAGAAATGTTTCAAAGAGCAGTATGGTGATAGGCCTAATGCTAGATTCATGTTGAATGAATTCAATACCATAAGGAAAAATTAGAATGATTCTGCAGCTGAGTTCAACATGAGATTTCAAAAAGGTATGCACAAGTTGTTCCAAGTCATGCAGTTGGATGACAATGTCTGTCTGACTACATACTTCAATGCATTTGATGGGATGATGGAATATTTATTGAGGGATAAAGAACCAAGAACTCTTAGGGATTCTTTTAGGATTTTTGTCAATATTGAGAACAACATGAAAATATCAAGAAAGTTGGGTGGAAGGAGAGATGACCCAAAGTTGTTTGGGGATAGGAAATACAAAAAGGAAAATGAGAAGAGTATTGGATCTAGGAGGCAAGAAGAAGATAAATTGGATAAGGTGCTTAATGCATTGAAGGATTTGAAGGCACCTGCAAATAGGAATATTAGTGCTCCTACCAATGAAAGGCCTCGGTTCAACAATAATTTTAGTAAGCAGAATAGACTACAGAATTACCCCTACAACACCCAATGGAAGGATGTCAAGCCTATTGTCCCTACTGCAAGAGGAAACAATGATAGAGGTGTCCCTGACCCTCTACATAAACCTTCAATAAATGTCATGGAGAATGTACCATGGTGTGTTGCATGCCAGTCCCCTCATTCTACAGAGCATTGTGTGGTTGCACAATCTATGGTTGCAAATCAAGATTGTGGAGATGAGGAGATAGAACAAGAAGAAGAACAAGATGATGTTGGATGCAACATGGCTTCTTCATGTCTAGGATATGAAGATGACTCTAATTTTGATGAAGAGGTAGATGTGAATGTGAAGAGACATAATCAAGCTCTTTTTCATCAAGAGATTTTTTCTGATGGTGAGTGCATTGATCAAAAAACATGTAACATGAACTCTTCTCCCAAGCTAGTAAATTTGAGAAGACCTTATAGAGAAAAGATGGAGAGGATTACTGGAGAAATGATTGCCGAGGTGCAAACTAGAGGCATGGTGGCAAGGAATACAAATGAGAAAGCTGCAGGAGTGTTTATAAAGAGTACCAACTCTGGAGAACCTAATGAGAACAAATCAAAGGTTGATCAGATGGTGAAATTAAAGAATGTAAAAAGTAAACATTGTGAGCCTAAGGGAGTTGGAATTGAAAAGATCTCTTGTGAGATTGAGAAGCCAGTTAACACAATGGCTAAGATTGAAAAAATGAAGGTGGTCAATACACCTAATATGTCAGACAAGCAAAAAAATGTTAAGGCAGTGCAGATTGAGATTCCTCCTTCTACCCCTGTTGACATGTTATCTGTGTTGTCACAAATTACAATTAAGATTCCATTGTCAGAATTGTTGAGGATCCCTTGACATAAAGATAAAGCTATTGCATGGGTTGGTAATACTTACAAAAATAATACTTCATGCAATGGATCTCAGGATAAAGCTTTGAAGGATGTTGCTACTTAGGGAATTGTGTCTCAAATTCCTCCAATATATTTGGATAGTTCTGTCAATGCCAACCTTGAAAATATTGACCCATTCTTCTTAAGTGTTCTTGTGAATGGGATGAAGTTAAGAAATTGTATGATTGATAGTGGTGCCTCTAATACTGTCATGCCTTTCAAAATCATGGAGAGGTTGGGCCTTAAAGTTGATACAGTGAAGGGCAGGTGTTGTGCAATGGATCAGAGGGAGGTACCAGTTATTGGGACTATCAATGCAATGCCATATAGGTTGGCAGCATATCCAGAGATGGAGCTAACAATGATTGTTTTAGTGGTGGATATCCCCCCTCATTATGGGATGTTTCTATCTAGAAGATGGAGTGCTACCATGGGTGGAAGTTTATAGTGTGATTTGTCCTATGCAACTTTCAAGATTGATGATCAGTTTGTCAAGATTGAACAAGAGCCAAGAGTATGCCACATGATTGAGAGAAACATAGATAATGAAACTATATGTTTTGTGGATACTAATGTAAATGCTTTTAGGGTAGAGATCCCTGTAGTTGAAAATGAGCTTGTTTTGTCACCTATTTCTACTGAGGTAGGTGCTGACTCTGTGAAGGGTGATTTGTGGGTCATGTACTTTGATGGTGCAAACTACAAAGATGGTGTAGGAGCAGGTATTTTACTTATTTCTCTTGATGGAAATAATCACAAGTTCTCTTTCACATTGAATTTCTTTTGTACCAACAATATAACAGAATATGAGGTCTTGTTGTTAGGACTGAGGTTGGCACAAAAGCATGGTATAAAATGTATAAGTGTTATTGGTGATTTTGAGTTGGTGGTGTCCCAAGTCAGGTCAGTATATGCTTCCAAGAATAGAAGGTTGAAACAATATAGCAATGTAGTGTGGGATTTGATTGAGCATTTTGATGCCTTCAATATTGAGTGGAGGGATAGGAGTAACAACAAGATGGCTGGCTTATTGGCCAATATTGCAATCAATCCTAATGATGTTACATTCTTTGGTATTTCTAAAGTTGAAATTCAGGCTAGGCCTAGTATACCAGACAATATTGAGAATTGGTAAGTTTTTGATGATGATAATGATATTTTGAAGTTTATGGATTGTAAGGATCAGTATCATGGTCAGGAACTTGATTGTTCAACCTTGGTTGAGTCAATAGAAGGAAGGGAGGTTGTCTTAGGCAATGAGGTCATTCAGCTTAGAACTAACAAGGTGCCCAAGGGGCTTTTTGTTTTGGAGACTATCTTTGACAACCAAGATAGAGTTCAAAAGAATATCAAAGGAGAAGATCATGCTGATCTTGAGGAGATAAATCTCGGATCACATGAGGCACCTAAGAAAGTGTACATTGGTAGAAATATATCTCAAAAGGTAAGGAGGCCTTTGATTGAATTATTGAGGAAATTCAGGCATGTTTTTGCAAGGTCGTATGATGACCTAAAGGTTTATAGAGATGATTTATTTCAGCATGTTATTCCATTAAGAGAAGATGCTAAACCTTTCTGGAAAAAGAAAAGGCCTATTAATCCTACTTTGGCACCCAAGATGCAAGAAGAATTAATGAAGTTGAGAGATGCTGGCATTATCAAGCCTATAAGGCATTCTTCTTGGGTGTCAAACCTTGTTTCTATAAGAAAAAAGAATGGTGACATCAGGCTTTGTGTGGACTTTAGAAATTTGAACATCAGCTCATTGAAAGATAATTATTGTTTGCCCAATATGGAGGCTATGTTGCAAAGAGTAACCAGATTAGAATTGATGTCAATCATAGATGGTTTCTCTGGCTATAATCAGGTCATTGTTAAGGAATCAGAACAATTCAAGATAGCCTTTACAACACCTTGGGGAACATATGTTTATGTGAGAATGCCTTTTGGCCTCACAAATGCTGGTGCTACTTTTCAGAGGGTAATGGATGTTGCCTTTTCAGATTTCATTAATGATTTCCTTGTTGTGTATTAGGATGATTTAACTGCCTATTCCAAGAAGGAAGAGGACTATTGTTCTCATTTAGAGAAAATATTTATGAGCACCTTGGAATTTGGCATTTCATTAAACCCAAGGAAATGTGCTTTTGGTGTCATAGAAGGTAAGTTGCTTGGCCACTTAGTTGGGAAGCAAGGAGTGAGAATTGACCTTGAGAGGGTAGCAGCCATTGATAATATTTAGAGGCCAAAGAATGTTAAAGGGATTCAGTCTTTCTTTGGTCAGGTCAATTTTCTAAGAAGGTTTGTGACAAACTTTGCAGAGATTACTAGACCTATTTCCAAGATGTTGAAGAAGGGATTTGTAATCAATTGGGAGGGTGAGCCTGATGAGGCTTTCAAGAATATCAAGCAGGCTATCAAAGATGCACCAATGCTAAAGGCACCTGATTATAGTGTCCCAATGCATATCTTTTCTTTTGCATCTTTTCATACTATTGCTTCAGTTTTGTTACAAAAGAATAAGGATGGTTTTGAACAGCCTATTGCATTTTTCAGTAAATCTTTACAGGCTGCAGAATTGAAATATGATATAAATGAAAAATAGGCTTATGCACTTGTGAATGCAATCAAGGCTTTTAGATGTTACTTTATGGGAGCAGTTGTGATTGCTTTTGTGCCAAGTGTAGCTATGAAGGATATTTTCTCACAGCAGGAGGTGTCTGGAAGAAGATGCAGATGGATCAATAGGATCCAGGAATTCAATGTTGAGATCCAAATCACTAAATTGGTTAGAGGATAGGGATTGGAAAAGTTGATGGCCCAATCCAATCTAGATGCAAACCAGGTAAATCATTCTGAAATTGATTATACATGTGATATGGATGATTGTATTTGGTATCAGGATATTATTTACTATTTAAGAAACATGAGGTGCCCAGATAGTATGAATGATAATCAAAAGAGGACATTGAAGTTACAGGCCATTAAGTATGTGATTGTGAAATGTAAGCTATATAGAAAAAATTTGGATTGCATACTGTTGAAATGTGTAGATGAGAATCAGGCTAACCTATTGTTGAAGGAGATGCATTAGGGATTTTGTGGTGGACATTATATGGGTAAAACAACTGCTCATAAGATCTTGAGAGCAAGATTTTGGTGGCCCACAATCTTCAAGGATGCAGAACAATTGGTAAGGAGATGTGATGCTTGTCAAAGGTTCTCTGGTAAGCTTAAGTTTTCAGGTAATGTACCATTAAAACTAGTAAAAATTTAGGGTCCTTTCCAATAGTGGGGAATTGATTTCATAGGGGAGATACCAAACAAGTCAAGTGGAGGACATTCATGGATCTTAGTTGCCACTGATTATTTTACAAAGTGGGTAGAAGTTGTACCTACAAGGAATGCAACTAGTAGGGTGGTAATTGATTTCCTGATGAACAATATTGTTACAAGGTTTGGGTTCCCTAAGAGGATAGTGAGTGATAATGCTATGTGCTTCAGGTCTGCCGAATATAAGGACTTTTGCAAAGGTTTGGGAATTCAGATTTCTAATTCCTCACCTTATCATCCGCAAGGAAATGGTCAGGTAGAATCTACTAATAAGAGCTTGATTAAGATCTTGAAGAGGATTCTGGAGAAGAATAAGAGGGCATGTAATTCAAAGCTGCCATTAGCTCTATGGGCTGATAGGATAACTGTGAAGAGGGCAATTGGTTGTGCACCATTTGACCTAGTGTATGGAATTCATGCTAGAATGCCTCAGAATAATTTGTTGGAGATATACAATTTTGTGCAGTTGTATGATGATGACATTGATGATGAGATGTAGTTGAGAATTGAGGACCTCATTAGGTTGGATGAAACTAGAAGAGAATCAGTTGCAAGGAATGCCAAATTGCAGTTACAGGTTAAGAATCTATATGATTAAAAAATTGTTGATAGAAAATTTGAACCTAGTGATTTGGTGTTAGTTTGGAATGCCAGATTGGAGGATAAGGGGAAACATGGTAAATTTGATCCCATCTGGTTAGGGCCATATATGATTCATAAGAGATGGGGCCAAGATTCTTACATCATGAAGGATTTTGATGGTGATCTTCAAGAGTTGCCAGTTCATGGACAATTCTTGAAGTAGTACTTCGTTTGAGGTACTTTGTTTTCCATGAATAGTAGTTAGGGTTGTACATCTTGTAAATCTTTGTATATAAGTTGTTTTCCCCTACCCTACTTGTTCATTGTTGTCTGCATTTTTTGTCCTGTGGGATGGTCTGCTTTAACCAGTGATTCTAAGTCCTTGCTATGCCTGCAGGAGGCATACATCCCCAAATAGAGCCACTGTTAGGCCACTTTTTTGTCATGGAAAAATCCTTTGAAAATGGCCTCCTCCCTACAAATGTTTCTTGGTTTGTGCCCTGCCCTGTGTTCCTTGTGTTGTCACCTTGGTTCAATCCAGATTGCATCTCCTAAATCATAAAGCCCAGAAAGTTATTCGAGTTTCAAGGTCCACGAGAAGCAATCTTTAAAATTTTCCACAGTGTCAAAAACCCACAGTGTTTTCAAAAGTCCATGATGTTTTTGGTTTGTGTGCTTTTGGCCTTCATTGTTTTTGACCATGTCCTTCCTGCTTTTGTGTGCTTATTCGTTGGTGTTTGAAACTCTATGTGTTTTTGGTCTTCCGTTGTGCCAAAAACATTGCGTGTTTTCGACCTCGCACTACTTCCTTGTTTACTGGTGTTTTCTCTAATTGCGCAAGTGTGATCCATTGGTGGGCCCCAGCTCTTTCCATTGCCTGGTGTGGTTAAAGCCTGGACATGATCTGTGGATGTCGCTTGTTTTCCTGGTAAAGTTGCACGGTGTTTATGCTTAGCAATTTTGTGATGGCCGTCTGATTTTCTTATGTGAGCATGTTGTGGACCCGGTGTCAGAGGGGAGGTAGGGGGCATGTTCTTATTGGCTGTCGCATGGCTGCATGTCAAACTTTTCTGACATACGGTCATGTGACCACTTGCCACCTATCTGTGTGGTCCTAGCTCTTCATTATGTTCAGCTGCCTGGCGGTTAGTCTTCTTCTGGCGACCTGGCCACTTGCAGTTTTCTCCTTGTCGCTGGATCCTGACAGTTAAGTCCATAGCATCTGGCGACCTGCCTGGCAGTTAGGTTTTCCATAGTCACGTAGTCACTGAATGCTTGGCGGTTTGTCTATTCTTATGCTTCCTGCATGGTTAAAGTTTGGACAGGATCAATGGTTGCCGCAAGTTTGCATGGTGAAGATACACGAGGTTTATTTCTTGCGCTTTCATGAAAACCATCTGATCCTTTAAAAAGGGATGAGGCTTCTTTGGTGCAGTCCTGATGGTCAACATGTGGTAGCTTGTGATTAGCTGTCACATGGTTGCATAGCCCAATTTTTGGCTATGCGATCATGCAACTGATTGACACGTGTCCGTGGTAGTGTGTTGGCATTTTGGTAGGTGGGCCCATTGGCTTTTATTGCGGAGATGGTGATGAGTTGGTTTACGTTAGAGGGGCCTGCAGTGAAAGGATTTTAATCAACAGTCGGTGTATACCCTCAAGGAATATTCTTGGCCTTTGAGATCATGTGCCATCCGTCAATTTTATTCCATCTTGCCAAGTTGTCTGTTGTCTGCAGTGGGTCCGGTGTGACATGGTGCCGACGTGGAGGCATGTCGCATGTTTGCATAGCCCATTTTTTGGGCTATGCGATCATGCGACCACTAATGGTATCATGGTTGTGGAGTTATTAAGTGGGGCCGCTGGGTTTCTAAAGCGATTAGAGGGCTGATAGATCTTGTGGCCATCGTATCACCACTAGGGTAAGGTGCAAGGACATTAACTGGGTGGTCTAGTAACAGCCGTCGATGTTGTCTCAGGTGAAGTGAAGCATAAGCCCAGGAAAGTAATAAAGATCGATGGCTGCAACTTAAAGTTGATCCTGGTTTAATGAGGACCGTCGATGTGTTTTTGGCACCATGAAAGTGACCATTGGGATTTTGAATTCAAATTTGCAGAGGGGTTTGCAGTGACCAAAGGTACCTGGTTTTAATTCTTTTTGGGTGGATTTCTTATTGGTTTGATGGTGGTAGGTTGTTGCGATGTGGTCCAGGGCTCCTGTGGTCATTTACGGAGGTGTTTTTGTACTTGGTGGAGCATGGTTTTGTGCTTGAGGAACTATTTGCAGGTAGTGATTAGACTGATTTTAATGGCATTCCTGGTGTACTGTGCTAAGCTCACAAATTTTCATGATTGTTGATCTGCTAGAGATTTGTTTTCTCCAGGCTACTTATGCTTCATGCTCCTGCAGTAAATTTTGTGACTATTTGAATTGGTTGGGTGGTTGAGACCCTAGCCCTAGCTGTCTGTAGCTTGTTGCATTCTCTCTGAGAATTCCAAGGTAGCTAGTGCTATAAGTTGTAGATTTTTGGTTGTTACAGGGGTTCCAAAAATGTTGTTGCTTTTGGTCCATGGTTTTTTACTATAATACACTAATAGAGGTCTGATTTGGTGTCTTTTTCTCAGCTTTGTGTCATGCTAATAGTATGCTGATTCTGGATTTATTAATGAAAACATTCTTGAATCCCAATCTGGTATCTTGTGTATGTCTTCTTGCTTGTCTCTAAGCTCATATATGTTAATGTCACAAAGTGTATTAATGTATGGTAAACAAAGAGTATTTTGAATTCATCTCTGAGTTTCTAACAAAGTTAGGATTAAAGTCTTTTAGGTGAATTCAGTGAGTTTGCAGCTAGGTGTAGAATTTGATGTCCTTGTACTTGAGGGAAAGGGGTAATAGGCAAAGCACTTACCCTAGGTTCCATTGTGTTTGAATTAAGGTATTTAGTAGAGGTATACAGTTGGTTAACTCTTAGCCCTGGGATAAGGCACTGGTCTTTTCTTTTGAAGTCATGGTTAACAACCACACAAACTTAAACATTCATTTGATAAACCTTTTATAGATTTGTGTTCAGCATTGTATATATCATTTTGAGACTCCTTTGAAGAAGTGAGTCAAGGGTACACCCACCTAAGCATTGAAGCTCAAAGAGTAGAAGGATCCTTTGATCCTTGTTAGTTGGCCCTCTTCCTTGTGGACTTTGGAGTGGTGGTAGAGTCAGGGTTTCATTTACATTATCCATCAAAGTGTAAATCTACAAGTTGAAGATCAAAGGGAATAATCCACAACCAACACGTCAGGTGCTACGAAACCATATTGCTAGGGCCTACAAAAGCTTATCTCAATTTTTCAGAGATTCAAGTTTGTTTATATTTGGAAACACATTCTCGGTCGATGTCAGAACTCATAGTGTTCCTTAGTTCAAATGACCAACATTGCGTATCTTTCCAACCGTTGGTGGTAGCATCGAACTGTTTGTTCCAACAACTTTAAAATGTCGGATAAATGCTACTGACAACCTTTTTTGGCACACACAGTCATTCAAACGATGCCGACGACTCTGAGGTGAGTAGTAGGATGAGTGCAAATATGTATTCTAGTATTATTACATTTATGCATTCATTTCATTACTTTTGTTATTATTACAATCAAAGAATTGACTATTATTGAGGACAGTGACTGACATTTGTAGCACAGTCAGCAAGTTAAACATACATCGATAAACATACAAGCATAACTATAAGGCATGGGAAATTTACAAAGCATAAGACATCCACATAAACATAAATTAGTATACATCAATACACCAAACACATGAATTGCATACCTAAAACATAAAAAAAAAATATTCGTAGGGCATAAAGTCAAATATATATGTCCAATAATGTCATACATTGAATATATTCAATATAGTAAAACTGGCTTCCTCAAAGCCAAATGGATGTACAACATATCACTGATACAATATACAAAAAATATGTCGACTAATGCCATATAGGCATACAATCCATATCCCTAATCTAGTCCTTTCCCGCTAGGGGAAGAAAAAAAATCTCGAGCTATCTTCGATCGTCACGTCGATGGAGATGTAGTGGATGTCGTAGTCTTCTGAGTGCACTCACTCGTCCTTCTATCTAGACTCTTCTATAGCTCGACCTGATAAAAAAAAAGAAAGAGATAACTAATATACATCAAAATTGAATTATACAATGACATAAAATTGAATATTGGCTTACCTGTAATACCCCTCGCAACTTATTACTATTGAGACTATGTTTAGTTTGATACTGTTTTATCTTAGTTGATTAGATCAGACATATTTCATATGTTATATTTATATTGTGGTGTGTTATTTGATGACTATACTTTAGATGTTAATTATCATGTTGGAACTGGAACAAAACTTTATGTGATGGTTAATTTCAGTAATGATGGATTTTATATGATGTTTCAATGCATGTATTAATTGATGTAATTTAGATGATTATTATATTTGGTACTTACCCCATACCCACATGTGTATGGTATCGTGTTTGTTATCATGTATGTTTTCTTTTCTATTCGACGTGCATGTATGGTAGAGGAGGAGGTGTAGTTACCTGAATTGAGTCAGGTCCACACATCCCAACCATCCCTACCATTGTCTGTTATTATATTTATATATGCACATGTACATGTAGTGGTTTTTTTTTATGTAGGTTGCAGGTATCGGGCATCGACTTCCTTGGTTTGACAGGATGAGTATGCCCTCATTATGTCTCAATGGCGGAGAAGGGGAGTTAGCACTTAGGCCAATTCCCTAGCCCAACCTAATCATCCTAGAATAACGGATGGAATCTTACTTGACTTACCTAATTTGAATTCATTCGGGCAGAATGAATTCGATATATATTTTACCTATTGAGCATGATATTAATCATAGGTGTTGTTCCATGTTGGTGTCGTATTTTGACCTTGTGGATTCATGTCTGATTTCTAATAGCAATTTATATTATGTTGGCATATTAGTAAATATAATGTTATTAGTATGATATAACATAATCAGATATATATGTTTTCACTAAGTCTTTTATAATAATAATATTATTAATTGTATATATATATTAATTTTATATATATGTTTATATATGTTTATATAGATACAACTTATCTTGTAATTTTGAAATATTAGAGTGATATAACCTAATTCATAAGAGGAAATAAAATGAATTTCCATGTCACTTTAGGAGAAGGAAGAAGTGCAATTAATAGGTATGGGAAGGAAGTGAGAGAGAAAGGGGTCATTATTATTCTATTGCATATGCAAAATTTGGGGGAATTGGAGAGACTTGTCATGACTTTTGGATATGAAAGTTTGGAGAAGAAAGTAGAGAAAGGAGAGAAGGCTTGGAGAAGGAGAAGAAAGCAAGAAGAGAAGGGATTGAGCTTGTGGGAGCAGATTTGGATAGCAGTCGAGGGGCTGGACTTCATCAATCTGCTTGAGAACTAGGTAGGTTCTGATTACCCATATTATATTTCAATTTAGTTTTAAGTTTTCAACAATTGAGAGCACTTATTTACCTTCTCAAAATGTAGAGTGAGAAAATAAAACAATGACGATTTTAGTTTTCAATTGTGAATTTTCATCATCACAAACATATAAACCCTCTCAAACTTAATCATTAGTGAATCCAATTTGGAATGCAAAAGAAGTTGATACTTCATAACTCAATGAAATTTAATTGTGTTTTGATCCATATACTTGCCAAATTATTCATTTAATTGATCATATAAACATTCTGAATTGAAGAATCTAGTATATTATTTCGGAAATCAAATGAGAAAATAAACATCACTTGGACGAGTTATTAAAAATAATAATAATAAACTAAGTCCATAAGGGGAAACAAGCACAAATAAAACTAAGTCTTGAAACCAAATACATACTTCCAGCTTGCTGGAAAATGTATGAGGAAAAGAATTCCCATACTTTCAAAAAAAACACAGACATTATTGTAATATATTTTGACACCCTAGCATTTAAATTAATAAACAATTTGCTTTTAAAGAAACAATCTCAAACCATACCTTTCCAACTCCACAAGGTGGGCCCCACACCATGTCTTGCATGTGACATTTTAAAGTATTAAATAAATAATTAAATGTTTATTTTAATCTGCAAATGAGTGTATAGTTATTGGGTGATGGGAGGGGTCTAATCTCATGTCTCCTCACCCACTTAAATACTTCAACTTCCTCCTAGCTCGCACCCCCACCTTGGAAAGAAATAAATTATTTATTTAACTTGTTCTTTCACCTTTTTAGGTGATGACATCACCCTACCAACTCTTTGGTTTTCGCAGGCTTTGGGGGCACTTTAAATTGTTTGAATAAACATAGAAATGCATTAAATTTTGTTGGGAACAATCTCCCAACTTTTCCAACACCTCCTTCATGCTCTTTTTCACATGTCCTTTGCCCATGACATGGCAGGTACTTGTCTTAATCACTTGTGGGGTGGCGTGAGTTTTGGAACCCATGTCTTTTCCTTTCATTTATTTTGGCTTACTTCCTTCAACTTCACCTTGGATGCCATCTTTGATTTATGGGACCACTTGCTTTTAATTTATGGGTTTATTTGTTTACTATATTTGTGAGTGGGATTGTAGCTTAGCATAGGTAATTGTAGATATAGGGGCTAGAGTAGATGCATTATTAGGATTTGAGTAATAAGAGATAGGACATTATCATGTTGTTTAAATTTGTTATATTAATTTAAATTCAAGTATTGAAAGTGGATGTTATTTATAGTTAATACATTTTAGATTTTATATATAAAGTTATCTTAGTCATTGAATATGTATATTATCTAATATTCCATTATCTTATATTTAAGTTAATAAATATATATTAAATAATTATTATCATAAAATAATTATTGAATGAATTAGTTTATGGTCATGAAATGGTTGATATGGGTTATTTAATTGTTTGATGTTCATGTTAATTACATCGTCAATCTCAATTAAACATCTTGATGTTAAGTTGCAAACAAAAGAAAAGATGGTAAAAGGTTAATCTATTGATTAAGACTAACTTCCTAGGAGATTACTTTAGATATTAGGACGCTATGATCATTTGTGGAAATTGAATCACATAACCTCATTTATTGAAATTCGCCGAATACGATAATAGGGATAAATTAGTGTCAGCAAATTTACTTGTTATTTGATTTTTGTGACTTTGTTTTCTTTACGAGATGTTATCTCATTGTGTTACGATATTCTCTGATTGCATAAATTGTACGTGAATGAGAAATGCACTGTTGATGAAGTTGTTTTACATACGGGATTAGATGACCAACTAGGGGGTGAAATCTAGAGGTCGGGTATGTGTTGTAGACATAAGTTTATCTTTATGATCGTTGATGTTCATGATGTTTTGCTTATCTCCGGTCTATTGATGATTTGATTTTGAGTTGATTCGATGGGGGACTTGGATTGGGATGTCAAACTGATCTTGTTATTATTTCCTCCTGGTGGATTAAATTTGAATTAGTGGCCAAGTGGATTTATGTTTTGGAATGGGAATATGTTTACTTTTTTATCTGTTACTTGGAACTTAATATGATAGAAGTGGCCACAAACCAGGATGGGTATTGTTGAGAGACTAGGGTAGGTTATCTAGATGTGATTTAGGGGGTGGCTTGCAATGGATCGCCGAGACCCACAAGTGGCTGACGGATCATCCATTGACAAGTTTCTTAATTCCAGTGATAACATTATAAAAATTGATCTAGTTAAGAGAACATTAAAAAGATAATTTGTGATACTTCATCCATGCCTTGAGTGCCATCGGTTCAGTGAGGAACCTTCAGGACTAAACTCAAGGGTGGATCATCGATATACTTGTCTTCATGAGAGATATCGATGCCACGTATGATCACTTGAGTGCCGTCGGTTCAGTGGGGAACCTTCAGGACTAAACTCAAGGGTGGATCAGCATGATGACACCTTCCTACTCACACCATAGATATCTTACGTAGGTCAGTGCCTCTGGTAACCCATATACCCTCTTGTTCTAGAGATATCTTTCTAGGTGATGATTGGGATTGGTCCTTAGTATGTGTGTGGGCCTGGTGTTATCTCCCTAGCATGGTGGGGTGGACCTCTGGGTTCCACATGGTCGGGAGGTAGTGTATTTCTCCATTGAGACTGTTGTGGATAACCTCCATCACCTAATTGTTACTTGGACCAGAGTACCACCATTGTTGCAGATTTATGTACCAGCTTCTATAAGATGTTATCTTGTACTTGTAGGAGATTTTATTTGATTATTTATGATCCCTGCATGGATCCATGTTGCATTTGATAATTGTAATTGTATTAAATATCACCACATACCATACGACATGTGTAGTGGATGTAGGTGATCATATGATGTAATGTAATTTGATTTAGAGAGATGTACTTACTTTCATTATGTACTTAAAAGTTCTTTAGCATTTTATCATGTTAGCGTAGTGTTAGTTAGACAACGTAATACTGCGTCAGGGACCCTTGAGAATGAAAATGAGAAGATGTGTTTATTCAAACTCATGTATGTAAATCATTATGATACTATGTTCAATGTGCTTGTTAACTTTAGTAAACAAAAAAAAAATTGTTGCATAACTTAGCATAGCTTTTAGTGTTAATCTCTTGGGTCCCCTAGCGGGGTGTTACATTACCGCTAGCAAATAGTCACTATGTTCATCCATTGAAGGTGGATGCTAGCTATCTAGAGTCATAAGTCCTTACAACAATGATCAAAATAATAATTAAAATACATACATGGATATCATTATAAAATTCAATACAAACTATTAAAATAACAATTAAAGTTAAGTGATCTCTTTCATACCTTAGTCAGTGCTTCAGAACTAGCTACTGCTACAGCTACTCCATGATCCAAAGTATCACAAACAGAAGGAGGAGTCTCTGATGTCAAAAGCTGAAAATGAAACAACAAAAGTAAATTATGTAGTTATCAAGATTATGTATATAGTTTTTACAACAGAGGTATCATTTACTCATTAGTAGGGTGCATGCGCTTTGGTTTGGATTGCCCAAGCCTAAGGCTTGGGCAACCCAAGCCATAGGGCACACACCCTTTAGTGCATGCACACTATGCCTTATGGGGGGCCAAAAAAAAAGTGGCATCTTTTTGGTCCCCCATCTTTGTGCACTTACCCTCTATCTGATAAACTTTAAATCCTTTATATGTAGCACATGCAAGTAATATCCTTACACCTTCTAATCTAGCAACATGTACAAAATTTTCACCATAGTCAATACCTTCTTCTTGTGCATACTCTTTTCATACTAACCTTGCTTTATTTTTTATCACATCTCCTTTTTGATTGAGTTTATTCCTAAAAATCCATTTTGTTCCAATCACATTCTTTTCTTTAGGTCTTGGTATCAGTGACCATGTATTTTTTTTATCAATCTCATTTCCCAGTGCACCCTTCACTAATCTTAGCTCAAATTCATGAATTAAACATGTGTTATCTTTCAGCTAACTTCTTGTCATGACTCTGGCATTCTTGTCTCCAATAATTCTACTTGGTGAGTGGTGTCTTCTCACATATTTTTCTAATATAGGCTTGGTAGACTGCTCATTAGTATTTTCATCTCTCAATGGAGACTCATCTTTCTCATCGATTCCTCCTTGATACATCTTGATTGCTTCAACTGAATTACCTTCCTGTACATAAAAAAATCTTTTGTAATCCTCATGTTCCTTTTTTCTATCCTCTTCATTTCTTTTTGCAAATTCATCAATTCTTACATTTTCACTTTCAAAATTTGTTTTAGTAGCCTTGAGAAAACATTTATATGCTTTGTTCTTTGATGAATAACAAAGAAATATACCTTCATCTCTTTTAGAGTCAAACTTTCCATTTCTAGAATCTTTCAATATATAACACCTACTTCCAAATATTTTAAAGTAACTTACATTTAGTGTGTGATGAAACCAGAGTTCATAAGGTGTCTTGTTGGTGCCTTTCTTCAAATGTACTTGATTGAGTGTGTAGACAATATTTCTTATAGATTCTCTAAAGAATGTTTGTGTAACTTTTTTATCAATTAACAATGTTCTAGCACAATCAACTATAGATCCATTAATTCTCTTAGCTAGTCCATTTTTTGTGGAGTCCTTGGTGTAGATAATTGTCTTTCAATTCCATGCTCATTGTAGAAGACAATAAATTCATCAAAGATAAATTCACCTCTTCTATTTGATCTCAAACACTTCAGTTGTTTTCTTTTTTCCTTTTCAACTCTTACTTTATACCACTTAAACATTTGAAATGCATCATATTTTTATTTTAAAATCATAATAGACATCATTCTTGAATAATCATCAAAAAATAAAATAAAGTACTGATCTTCACAATAGCTTTGAATTCTCATAGGACCACAAATGTTAGTGTGTACTAGTTCCAAAATAATATTAGTAGACTAAGATTTACATGAGAAGATTGACTTAGTCATCTTACCAATTTGACATTCTTTATAGATAGCTTTATCAAGTTTTCTTAATTACGGTAGACCTCTGACTCTATTTTTTTTACTCACTTTAATCATGTTATCAAATTTTACATGACACAGTCTCTTATGCCATAGCCATAAATCTTCAACTTTATTAAATAAGAAAATATTTGTAGAAGTATCAAGATAAATAAATTACCTTTTGATTGTTGACTAGTTCCAATCAGATCTCCATTAGTACCAAAAATCTTCACCTTTCTATTCTAAAATTCTAGTCAGTGGTCAATATTGTTTAGTTGTGCAATAATCAATAGATTATAGTCCAATCCTTTAACCCAATATGCATCCCTATATTTCATCTTCTCATTTAATACAATGGATCCTTTACCTTTCACAAGGCTTAGAGGATCATTGCCAAATTTGACAAATCCTCCATCATGCTCTTCTAGATTATCAAACTTGTCAATATCACCAATCATATGATGTGAAGATTCACTATTAATAATTCATGGGTTAGGTTTACTTACATGAAAAACAAGTGATTTTTTCATCTTCGTACTTTTCTTCATCAGATTCTTCCTTTACAACAACATAGACAACTTCCTATCGTTCTTCAGTATTATCAGATTCATCATTGATTACAATTTCCTTGCTAGGTATCAAAGCTTCTTACCTTTTCCCTTGTAATCTCTAAATATTCAGTGTCATTTGTCTCTTTTTCTATTCATATCATTTATGTCATTCTCATGACATCTAGATGCAATATGACCAATCTTATTATAGTTAAAATATTTTAAAGGTAGTTTGCCTTTGCTTTCCTTTAAAGGTCTTTGTAATCTCTTAGCCAGTAGGACATCTATCTCTTCTTTTTCTTTTTCCTCTTTCAGAATACTATCATATTCATTTCCATATGAACTACTATGAATTTATTTATCTTTTCTTGTTGTACCTATGCTTAGAGATGACTTGAATGTAGTTTCAATGGTCAATAGACTATTATCATAATTACTTAGCTCAAATGAAGTCATCTTACCAATTAGGGCTTCAAGAGTAACAAAATTGCTTGGTTATATCTTAATTCATGAATAGTATATATTCTAATAGCATACTTAGAAGAAAGAGTTCTCATAATTTTACTTACCACTTCTTCATTAATTAATGTTCACCAGCACCTCTGATGGCATTCACTACTTCCTTGATTTTTCTGCTATATTGTGTGATGTTATCTTCATCCTTCATTCTCATTTCATCATAATTTCCCCTAATAATATCAACCTTATCCTTTTGTACATGTTGATCTCCTCCATATATAAGTGTAATCCTATCCCACATCTCTCTTGAATTAACACAATCCTTAAAATAATCAAATTCAACATCAAAGAGGGAAGAAGCAATCTCTATCATAACCGAGTTGTGTTCTACTTTTCTCTCATTTGATCAACTTTCATAGGTTCGGGAGGTGGTGGAGTGTAGTCATTTGTTAGAAGATTCAGTGCAGATTATCTAATCCTAGAAAAATACAATCTCATCCTGCTTTACCATGTAGAGAAACTTTCTTGTTCAACTTAGGTACTTCTCTCCTAGATAAATCTTCAAATCTTTTACTCAAGTCTTTTAAACTTATCTCTTTAGAGTACTTGGCTTTTATATAATCATTAAATCATTCACACAAATAATGCATCATATGTAACACTAGTATTTAACATGGAACCCAATCTTTGGGAAAACCACTGTGGGACTTGTCACCCACTAAGAAAATACTCTTTTGAAGTATGTTCGGTTAAAGTGAATTTGGTTAAAGATTATAATGTACATTATTAGGTGTGACCCAGTTAATGGATTTACCTTGGATCTGTTAGGATCTTCACCCTGTTTGGAGTGGCCTTGTTAGAGGGCTTCAAACAATCTTTATAATGTTACCTTTTTCAAGGATTTTACAATAAGACTGTTAAGTCCACTCTATTAAGAGATTTCTTTGTTACAAATTCTAGTAAGAAACAATAAATAAATTCTTTCATATGTCTAATTCTAAACATAGAGCCTTTAATAGGATCTCAAAACTTAAAGTGGAGGCTGGGGAGGTTAGTAACGATAAGGATATATCTGAGGCTATAATTTATTTCTTCTCCTCTCTTTTCTCTAAAGATTTGAATCTTCATTTGGAAAATCAAGATACTCTTCTTGATTCCATTCCTACCATTGTTGATGATGTCACCAACAAAGCTTTAACTGCTGTCCCTTCTTTGGAAGAAGTCAAGTCTGCTATCTTTTCTTTTGAAGGTGATACATCCCCGGGTCCGGATGGGTTCCCTATGTTATTCTTTCATAAATTTTGGCATATTATTGGTAAGGACATCTGCAACGCAGTTAAAGAATTCTTTGGAGCAATATATTTGTTAAAAGAGATTAATGCTACCTTTATTGATCTGATTCCTAAGAAGCCTAGTGCTGATTTGGTGGATTCCTTTAGACCGCTTAGCCTGTGTAACTCTGTTTACAAGATTTCATCTAAAGTTATAACCTCTCATTTGTGGGCTATCCTTAGATCATCTCTCCTCAGTAAAGAAAATTTTTTCCTGGCAAGTAGATCCTTGATTTGATTATGAAGGTTCATGAGGTTATTCACTCCACTCAGGTTTCTCTTAACTCTGGCTTTCTTTTGAAACTTGATCTTTTCAAGGCTTATGATTGGGTAGATTGGGACTTGCTGATCAAGGTTTTGAGATCTTTTGGTTTTAGTGATAATTTCCTCAAACTAATTTTCCAGCTCATTAGTACTTCTACTACTACTATTATGGTTAATGGATCCCCCTCTTGATTTTTCAAACCTTCTAGGGGGCTTCGGCAGGGAGATCCTCTGTCTCCTATCCTATTTTCTATCATGGCTGAATGTCTAGGGCATTATCTCCAAAATTTAGTCTCCACTGGTTCTTTCAAAGGTCTCTCCCCCTCATCACCTTCTAGATCTTGTTCTCATGAATAATTTGTGGACGACACTATCATCATGGGGTTTTCATCTATCCAAGAAGCTAGGGTTATCAAATAGGTTCTTACCACTTATTCCTTAGGCTCTGGTCAAACTATCAACTAGGATAAGAGATCCTTTTTTATCAACACTCCTAAGGATAGGTAGAAAAGAATTGCTAGAATTATTGGTTGCAGAATTGATATCTTTCCTGCTACCTATCTTGGCCTTCCTTTAGGTCTTAAACCTCCTGATTCTTTTTGGGCTGGTATAGTGGACATATTTAATAGAAAGTTGGCTAGTTGGAAAGGTGTGTTACTTAGTCAAGAAGGTAAAATTTATCTCTTGAAGACCTCTCTGCAGAGCCTCCCCATTTATGATCTTAGTCTTTTTAAAATTCCTGGTAAACATGCATATATTATTGAAAAAATTCAAAGAAATTTTTTGTGGTCCGGAGTGGAAGAAAAAAAGAGACTTGCTCTGGTGGCATGGGACAAGGTTTTTACTCCTAAAAAGTGGGGGGGGGGGGGGGGGGGGGGGGGTGGGGGGTGGGGGGGGGCTAGGCATTTTCCTTCTAAGAGTGACCAATGTGGTGCTTCTAGCCAAACAAACTTGGATGATTTTTGGGAAAAGAGAGAATGGAATGAAATCATCCATAAAAGTATCTCTTTTCTTTTTCCCACATCTTTGAGTTTTGGAAAATGAATCTGAATGTGTAGGGTTCTTCCATTTGAAACAGTATCCAAAATGCTAAGGAGGCAGCCTTTAAAGGGGCTAAGTGGTACCTAGGCAATGCAGAAGAATCATGTTTTGGGATGATTACTGGCTCAAAGATTGCCTTCTTAGCTCTATCTTTTCCTTTCAACCTTTCAATAACTCTTGTATTCAGAGATTTGGGTCTAGGGTCAGGGACTACTAGAGGAATGGTTCATGGATTGACCTCTCCTTAGTGGATGAAGCGCTTAAGGATCTGATGATCTAGAAGGTTAAGTCATCTAGAGAAGATGAGTTGTTTTAGGGTATTCTTCCTTCTGGTGTCTTCAATGTGGCCTCTTGCTCAGAGCTCTTACTGAAGTAATCAAATCCTCTCCCCTTTGGGCTCAAGTGTTGGGACAAAAGATTAATTCCAAAAATTAACATTTTTTTCTAGTTGGTTTTGCAGAATAAAATTCTTATTGTAGACAACCTCTAGAAACATGGTATGATTTTGAGTAATAGATGTTTCCTTTGTAAGAAAGCTGAAGAGTCAGTCTTCCATCTTGCCATTGATTGCAGCTTTGCTTGGGAAGTTTGGTGTCTTTTGTTACAATGCTGGTAGATTAACTAGTTCTTTCCCAACAATATGGAGAATTTATATATGCAATGGAGAAAAGAGGAGGTCCCCATGGACCAGTAATTGTGGAATCTTATTACACCCCTTGTGATATGGAGGTTATGGAGAGAACACAATGACCTAGTCTTTAGGAATAATGAACTCCTTCCTGTGGTGATTTTTGAA
>BSBK01011547.1:130000-149486 GCA_027943335.1 Chamaecyparis obtusa | reverse complement strand
ATAGTTGCTTACATATATATTATGCTTGCACTTTTACACTCGTGTGTGTGTGTGTGAGTGTGTGTATATATATATATATATATATCATTTTTATTCTTTTTTTTTAAATTTTAAATTTTCTTTATATCATTTTTATTTCTTTTGTATCTTATTGGGAGTGATATTCTCCCCCTTTTTAAATTTTTATTAGGTGTAGGTCTTGTCACTATGGATCTCCATGCACTTGCCTTCTCTCTCCCCCTCTTCCTCTCTTCCTCTTCTTTTTATTATCTGTTGGATCTGCAACTTATCATTTTATGTTCTTTTCTCTCTAGCATCTTGATGATGGATCATGTAGTATGATCTGAAACATTGATGGCAAAAAATTTTACACAATCGAATCCCGAAACTGATACAAACAACTCACTGTCAAGGATCAATCCAAGTGAGTGCTACGCCATCCTCTTCGTACGCTATAAATGATTTAAAAATACATGGAAAAAATCATTTCAAAGGTGTTGCATGCAAATCTCTCCTATTCAGGTCTGTGCTCCTAGCTTTGATTAAAAGAAAACAATGTTTCAAACTTCATAACAAAACTAAAAGGAAAAGCATGCAAATACTAAAAGTGCTTACCATAAACCTCTTCATACTAGTTTAGGGACTCAAGAATAGTGAAATAAAACAAGGCCACAAAAGTCTTCCTACCCGCCTTTCATCCCGTCGTTTTCTTTTTGTCAATAAGTTTTTCATCAGTAAATGTCAAACAACTACCGGCGAATAACTTCTTATTCCCAATAACTCATTTTATAGGTGCGAGAGTTTTTTCCGTATCAGACAATTCCGTCAATGGGCATGCCCACAATAAAAAGTGTATTAGCTTAATAAAATATTTATTTTATAAAACTCAAGTACTTAATGTTTTAGTATTGGAGTCTTATTATTTTCTAATAAACTCTAACCAACTTCAATAATAACAATCAATGGAAAGGGAAGATTCTTAGCAATGCTGGTAAACTTAAGCTGGTGGCTTCCACTCTTCAGGGGATCTCAATCTACTTCATGTCCCTCTTCAAGATAAAAAACAACATGGCAGACAAACTTGAGAGAATTTAGAGAACTTTCTTGTGGGCTGGTTCTGAAGAAAAAAGGAGGATGTATCTGGTCAATTGGGATACTGTCTGCCTCCCAAAAAGACTAGGTGGCCTGGGCCTAAGGAGAATTGGCTTGATGAATAGAGCCCTTACCACAAAAGTGGCCTGGAAACTCATAGAAGGAAAAGCAGATTGGTGCAAGATAACGGAAGCTAAGTACCTCCAAGGACATCCCTACGAGAGAATGTACCATGATAGTGACCTCCCTAGTGGCTCCAAACTCTAGGCGAACATCTGCAAATGCAAAACCTTGCTGACTAAAGGTGCTTTCTGGTAGCTTGGAAATGGGAGATCCATTAGATTCTGGAATGACTATTGGATCTTGAATTGCCCTAACCTTGGCTTTAGATTCAAACTTCTCATGGACCACCTCTGACCTGTCCTTGGTAATAGAACCTCTAGCTACACCGTGGGTAGGAATTGGAAAGATATACCTAATCTGGTAAGAGATAGACTAGAACTTCAATATCTGGCTAATGAGCTCATGGAAAGCCTGAGAGATGTTAGAATCTTGGGTCTTGGTGGCCAAGACTCCATCATCTAGGCCCCTACCCAAGCTGGTACCTTCTCGGTCAAAACTGCTTACAACCTGCTCTTGAAGGAAGAGAATAATCTAGGGGACTGGATGAAGGTGTGGATCCCCCAGCTCACACCGAAAATCAATTTCTTCTGGTAGACCCTTATGCATGGTAAATTTATAACCTAGGATAATCTTATAAAAAGGGGCTTCTCCATGGTGAACATGTGTGTCCTATGTAAAAAGGAGGAAATGATGAACTGCCTATTTATACACTGCACGATTATGCCACTAGCATCTAGCAAGAGGTGATTGAAAGATTGGGAAACTTGTGGGCTCTGGGTAATGATGTGCATCAATTCACTTACTAGAGATCCCCCTCCAATCATCCCCTTCTCCAACTCCTTTGGTGAATGCTTCCCCCGCACATCTGCTGGACTATTTGGAAGGAAAGGAACACCAGGATATTCAGGGAGGCTAGTAACCAGTCTAAGACTTGTCTCTATCTTGGTACCAAGCTCCTTTGTGAGAATGCTAGTGCGGCTAAGTGGAAACTTCCCTCAACACCCCCCACTGCTTGGGAAGTCAAAATAGCTGACAAATAGAACCTGCTAGCTGGGTTTTTCCAAGTTCGACGATTCCAAGCTGATAGCTAGAAAAGCTACCAGATGGGCTGCCCTGCTCAGAGGATGGACCAAATTAAAATTTGATGGGGAAGCTAATAACCTCACTGAGGGGGGGAGGTGTGCTAAGAGACCATAATGGCACTTGCCTCTTGGCTTATGCAGGGCCGCTCAACAATTGCATTGTTAACCAAGTGGATGGAATGTCTCTTCTATGGGGGATTAAATTTGCCATCCAAATGAACATCAGACTGCTGGAAATTGAGGGGGATTCAAAAGTGGTGGTGGAGGCTATCAAAAGAAGAGCTAATGCGGGGTGGTGGGTTAGCTCCATTCTGCTAGAAATCCATGAGCTTCTCAACAAGTTCCAATGCATGACTATTGCCCACATGTATAGGGAGGGAAATGTGGTGGTAGATTTGATGGCTGCTATTGGCCTCAAGAAAACCAAACTTAACAATTGGAGGGTGGTCAGCGAACTACCTAAGGTGACTCAGCAACTTATCAGAGGGGAAATGATTATTACTACTAATTTTTAAAATGAGCCAAGCTGTCATGTTTATTAAGAATCCTACTTGGATCACGTGCTGATGTAAGCAGGTGATTTTTGTGATTATGAAAAGGAATTCCCAAAACCCCATAAAGAATCATAAATTCCTTTCAATCATGTGGAGTGATAGTTGTCTACATCGATGGGCTTCCTTGGCCAACAAGGACATTAAGTGCAGCCTTGGCATTATTGCTAATTATGGCACTTGGAGATTTGTTAGATATTGTAGTACGGAGCCTAGATCCCAAAATTTCACCCAAGGCCAGCCTTTTGAGTATAACCATTTCTTGAAATGGCTAAATCAAAATAACTAGTTTTATACTCTCTATCAAGAAGTTCGGCCCTTTGATTTTCAAAAAATTTTGGCACAAGAGGAGAGTATCAACATGGGAGGCAACACGCTTCACATCGATCTAGATAAGATTGATGAGGCCTTCACCTCTGACCCTCTGGTGACCCACTACTGTAAAGAGAGTGGTATCTGGAGTTTTATGGAGTGCATGAGAGGTGGTCACGATGAGAGGATATCCAAATAGTTTGTCTTGTCCTAAAACAATAGGAAAGTTTCTATTGGTGGAATCTATTTCCAAATTAATGAGGAGGTCATTGCTAAGGCAACTGGGCTCTCTATGAAAGGGAGAAAGTATAAAAAGACCAATCAGATGCCTAAACCTACCAGCCTCAGCCAATTTTTCAGAGAGGGGGAGGAACCTATCAAGAAGTTTGGGGGTTTCAACTAGGAAGTGCTTCCGGAGTTCTGGCCCAAGCTATGTCTCATCGTGATGAAGTATTTCACCCTAGAAGGTAAATTTACAGTGTTCTACTATTACCACTTACCTTTTCTTAATCACATTAGAAATAGGGACTTAATCTCCATTCCCTTTTACCTCTTGCATTCCATTGAAAGCAATATCTTGGATATTAGGAAAAACCTTGATAAACTGATCCCTATTCTCCATCAGGGTCTCCTACTTTGTCTTTACCATTTCCATAAGGCTATATGCCCTTCACCCCCCCGTTCATCCAAGAGGTCACCCAGGAGGATTCCTCGTTGAAAACTTACAATCCCACTCAATCCACCTCCCATTCTATCCAAGTTATCTAGGAGGTGGATCTTGTCCCAAATGATGGTAGAACCCACAAAAAAATGTGTGAAAAATCCTTTCAATAGGAGGGAGGAGCATGAGGAGTAGGAGTCTCATGTCTCTGAATCTTTAGAGACTAAAGATCAGAAGGAGTCTGACAAAACTCTTGAGACTGAATGAAAGCCCAAAAAATGGAGGATTTTGGAGAGCCAGGTCAAGCTAGAGGTTGACTTAAGTGGCCCGGGTCACCGTCGGTCTAACATAATTGTGAAAGAGTAGTGTAAAACCAAAATCTTGGAGATGGTCTCCAAAGAGAAGTCCCTGTTGGAAAATGACTCCCATTCCACTGAGTCCATGAAGGGTTCCTCTGATGACCACATGAGTCCGAATAGGACTAGTAACACACCTCCTCTCAACCCTCAACAAACCATAGAGACTCCCGTAGCCCTACCCCACCTCTGGCTAACCCTCATGATCACCATACCAAGCCCCCCACTACTGAGCATAACCCTAAGTTCTTGGATGACATTGACAAGCTTAAGGGCACCCTCAAGCTAAGGTTTTCTAGATTGAACAAAGAGATTGTTGATATCAAGCAGGACATGCAGGAACTCAAGCATCACATTTTGATGACTGACAAATTTTCTCTTAAGGTTATGCATGCTTCAGCTATGACCCTCTGCACTGTGCAGGAAAAAATTGGTTGGTGGCAAATTGGAGGTGGATGATGAAAATAAGGATCTCTTCCTCTTCCTGTAGGAGTGGGTCAGGACCCTGTTGTCCAAACATCTGGGTGGAAAAAATTAGCTGTTGTTGCTCTTGAGGTTCTTATTTTTGTTTGGGCATGGCCCTAAGTTCTTCATTTTGGGTTCCTATTTTAAGGTTATTTTTCCTAGTCCTTGGTATAGCCTTGCATGGCTTATAACTATTACTTTAATTGCTACTATTCACTTTAGATACTCTAGTTTAATCTTTTTGAAAGGAATTGTTATGTTTATTTTTGATAGAGGTAGATTAGACCTTGTTCTTTCTGTTGTTAATATGTTGTTGAAATGCTTATGACTAGTGCCATTAATATGCTATTAATGTGCCTCTAGTCCTTATGTTCCTTGGGCCAACACCCTTTTGCGACTTTTTCTATCAAAAAATAATCAATCAAACATATAGATCTACAATAATATATCACAATTATGTAAAATTCAAAGCCAATGTCAAGATTCACTTAAAAAAATTTAACTTGTTACAAGTATTGTACATCTCATTACAAGAGATTTAGATATAATAAAACTCAATAGATGAATGGGAAATGATTGATCATAATAAATTTTATTCTTTAGAGGCATTAATAATCATTCCTAACTTAGATTCTAAAGAAAATCTGATCTAACCCTATTGAATTGAGCTAACATATAAAGAACAACACAGAATCAAAATTTAGATAATTATTAAAGCAATTTAGAGTTGATCTAATAGTGCACAAGTCAAAATTTTGATCTAGAAAATTTAACTATATCCCCATCTGGGTTAATCTAACGTGTCAAGCTCATAGAATCAAAAAGGGGTGCGACTTAAATTTGAGGTCATGTGGGGAAGTTAGACTGAGCCATGTATAAAGTTAGTCACATCATGAGCTCACCTATGTTAGAATAATCAACAAATTTAATCTAAGCAAAGAAATCAATACCCTAAACAATAATACACAAAATTGCACAGCCTAATCAGATATAGGGATAAAATCAAACATGAAATGCTTAAACCCTACAAATGAAAAATCCTCTTCTAAACTGATCTTTGGTCCAAGAAAATAATGAATGTGAAAGTTGTGGACACTAGTAGAATGTAAGGGCGTTGGTTAAGTTCTAGACAGAATGTACTAAAGATAAAACAAAGTCAAAAAAAATTTCAGATTTGCAAAATTACAACAATTTTTATGCAATTTTTTTGTGGTTTCCGACCACAAAATGTATAGATCACGAAGAACAGGTGCTGAAAATTTTGTGAAAATCTGTTATGTTTTCTGTTTCTTGAAATTTAGTCAATGGTACATTTTGTCTTCAAATTAAGGGCATTTGAAAGTAAAAGCCTCCATCAATTAGAATAAATTATCATTAAAAGTCGTCAATAAATTCTAGAATGTAGAAGAGGTCTGCTCTTAACTTTAACTGATGTTCAAGAAAGGCTATAACAGAAGGGTGCTCGAGGAGGCCTAGTAGACACTCCGAGTTCAAGGAATAAAACAATCTCATACCCTTGTAAACTATATTATTATTTTGAAATAAAGGAGGGGTGAAAATTTATTCAAACTGAAAGAGAAACAAGAATAGAAAGAGAAAGGGCATCAAATAGCCCTATCAAGATCAACCAAGTGATCAAATTGATGGGACAAGCCCATTAGAAGTTGAGTCTTATCAACAATGTTCCAATTACACATATGGTCAGATGCCCACTTCGCCAGACAATCAGCAACACTATTCCATTCTCTGGGAATATGAGTGAACGTAACAGACTCCAAAGAAGTACACAAATTATGAATCTGGTTCGCAATCAAAGCTAACTTCCAACTAACAACTTCAGAATGTTGTTGATTCAATAGACGTATCACCACTTGAGAGTCGGATTCATAGATAAGCCTTCTCCAACCAAGGTCACAAGCATTCTTCACAACATACAAAATAGCTATGGCCTCCATCAAGTTGTTAGTGTGATGACCTTTATAAATTGAAAATAGAAATTGAACATCCCCCGTACTATCTCTGCCAACACCACTAATACCAGTAGGGCCTGGATTGCCCTTGGAAGACCCATCCGTATTGATTTTAAGAACACCTTGCGGAGGGGCACTCCACTTCCCCACCTTATTTATCTTTTGCAAGGGATGTCTACACATCTTTCTTAGTAGTTTTCCCATGTGAGGGGGGAATATTTAGGCAAATTTTGACAATATCCTCCCCTGGTTCCATGGCCTTAGAAGTGTCACATTTTGCAGAAACAGTTTCCCCAAAGAATGGAGAATTTTCCACCATAAGTGAGGAACCTCCAAAAACTCATCCTTAAAGATATGATGGTTCCTCTCCAACCAAATATGCCAAATAATAAAGGAGGGTCCAAGAGTCCAGGAAACTTGAAGAAATGAAGTCTTCACAGGAGCCATATCCCAGTGAGCAAATAATTCTGCTAGTGAAGAAACATGCCAACAAGATTGGTTCCACACATTCCACCAAGAGTTCCAAATATGTCTAGTGAAAGAGCATTGGAAAAAGAGACGAGAGATATTTTCTTCACTAGTCCAACATAGAACACACATTGAGGGTCCTTGGAAGCCATGCTTGCATAAATTATCCCATGTAAGGCACTGACTATGGACCACCAACCACATAAAAAAATTGCATTTGGGTCAAGAAAACTTGTACTAGACATGCTTCCACCAAGGCACTTGGATGTCCCCCAATGTCTGTCGGAGAAGCTTAGCATATCCTGCAGACACTGAAAATTTTCTAGATAAATCCTCGCTATCCCAAGAAAGAACATCATTACCAACCAAAGTAGTACACTCACGAGACTGCAAAATCTGAAACAACTCCTTCCTATTCTCCTTAGATCCTCCTGGAGGCCATTTAGAAGGGTGTTTCCAATGAAAGGAAGGAGACAAACCTCTAACACACCCTATCTTATAAAAATCAACTGTGTCCCAACCAGCAACACTAAAATTTTGATAGAGGGCATGGAGTTGTGGATGAGTGGAAAGGATAGGAGGGTGCCCATTCCAAGAGTCTTGCCAAAATAAAGCTTGTGATCTTGAATGACAAATCCAAAAGAGACCATCTTTAACCAACTGAGCTCCAAAATTTAGCGTATTCCAAATCATGGATCCTCTCCCTTCTAGAGGAAAGCGGTGAACTTCAACCACATCAATATCTAGAAAATACTTATGGGTGAGAATACGAGCCCAAAGTTGATGCTGGTTAGTACACCAACACCAGTAAAGCTTTGCAGCGAGAACCTATCCATTTAAAATAGTTGATTGTAGGCCAAGGCCACCCTCCTTCTGAGGTCTACACACTGTTTCCCATTTAACCAGACTCCATTTAGAAGTTGAAAGGTTCCCACTCCAAAGAAATTGATGGGACAGAGCATCAAATTCCCAAAGAAAATACATAGGAGCAGCCTGAACAAAACACCTATAAATAGGAAGGGCTTGAATAACCAACTTTAATAGAGTCAAGTGAGTAGCAGTTGATAGCCATCGATGAGTCCAATGGTTAACCTTTTTTCATAGCTTATCAAGAAAAATTTGCTAGGAAGATCTAGGATATCTACCAATAGTAAGAGGAATACCCAAATAAACAAAGGGAAGAGACCCAATATGAAACCTCAAAATAGCAGCAATACGCCTCTGAATAGCCTTAGGAGTATTGAAGAAAAAAATGAAGGATTTGTTCTCATTAACTTTCTGACCTGAAGCTGCAAGATACACATCCAAAGCATGCCTAAAAGAAGTAGCTTCCTGAACATGGGCATGTCCCATAAATGAAGTATCATCCACAAACTGAAGATGTGAAAGAGGAGGCAAGCCAACACCCCATTTCCACCCATGTATCAAACCCTGGTGAGCACAAAGCTTAAGAAAGCGGCCCAAACCCTCAGCCATAATGATAAAGAGGTAAGGTGAAATAGGTCCCCTTGGCAAAGTCCTGTAGAGGCACCAAAGGGCTCTGAAGGAACACCATTCACAAGAACAAAAAAAAGAAGTTGAAGAAACACGACTCATAATCTAGTTCACCCACTGTTGGCAGAAACCAAAGGCTAAGAGGATCTTTTAGAGGAAACTCCACTTGACTCTATCATAAGCCTTAGCCAAATCCAACTTAATGAACATAGCTCTCTCTTTTGATGTATGCATAGAGTGAATAACTTCAAAAGCAATAATAATCCCATCAAGAATTTGCTTACCAGCCACAAAACCACCTTGTTCCTCTAAAATCACAATTGGAAGGCATATCTTGAGTCTTTTAGCAATCAATTGGTGACAATTTTGTACACAACATTACAAAGAGCAATGGGACAAAAGGAGTCAAGATTTTCAGCACCTTCTTTCTTGGGGATAAGAGTCAGTAAAGTGGAGTTCAATGCATGAAGCATTTGCTTATTCTGAAGGGATTCCTTAACCACCTCCAAGAGATCCATATTAATAATTTCCCAAAATTCCTGAAAGAATTCCATAGGGAAGCCATCTAGGCCTAAAGCTTTACCTTTATTCATCTAAAACACAACCTCTTCAAGTTCTGACATCAAAATTGGATGAATAAGAGAATCATTCATTGCGTTGGTGATAAGAGAGGGAATGCAAGAAAGTATCAAGTTCTCCTCCTCAACTGCAGGCAGAGAATCTTCAGCAAAAAGGGTAGAATAAAATTGAAGGGCTTCCTTGGTCATAGTAGACTGAGAGGAAATTTGTAGTCCTTTTGTTGTAACAAGAGAAGAAATATACCCTTTGTTATGATGAGCCTGAACAGAATGATGAAAAAAAGTAGTATTTCTATCTCCTTCCTGTAGCCAATCAATGTGAGCCTTTTGTTTCTAGTAAATCTCTTCCCAAAGTTCCCATTCTTCCACATCCTGCATAGCCTAGGATTCTGCCCTGCCAAGAGCCTCTGTAAGCACAGAGTCCCTGATTTGGTGAGTAATCACTGCAAGATGATCTAGAACATTCCTCTTTCTAGAATGAAGGTTTCCAAAGCAAGAGGTATTCCATCTCTTAAGATGATATTTAACATATTTAAGTTTCTTCTCAAAGACAAACATAGCCATGCCATAAGTTGGGCCACCCTCTCTCCACCACTTAGCCACCAAATCATAAAGGGATGAGTCTTAGAGCCACATAAGCTGGAATCTAAAAGAAGGGTTCTTAGGGAGTGAAACAAGAGAAGAAGAGAACTTAATTGGCCAATGATCAAAAACCTCTCCAATCAAGAATTTCAGAACTCATAATCAAGCCACCTCCAGGGTATGTGCAAGATCATGAGGGGCCAAACTATGCCCTTAAGTGGCAATGAAAAATCAACAAATCGGGGTTAGTCAACTTGACGTGAACATTTGAACTAGCTATCAAACTAATACCAAAAAGTTGTAAGAATAGAATATGTAGGAAATTGAATGTAGTTTCTAAACTACTAGGCCTTTTGTAAAAAAAAATTAATATAATTGGTGAAAAGTATAGATTTCAATACAGCAGTACAAAAATTTCAGGAAAAAAATAAGAAGTAGGTGTATGTCTGACCACCTTAATCATGATCAAATGATAATATTTTTTTATAAGATTTAATATATAAGTAGTAGACTCATGCCCAGATGTGACGCAGATTTTTTTGTAATTTTATTCTTGAAAAATAATTAATTATGAATTTTCTGCTACAACATTTTTAGAATAAAAAAACTCCTGTGTTTGACCAACTTAACTCATTCAAAACTTTACAAAATTCAATTTTTTTTCCTTATAGTAGGCGAAGCATAGAATGTGACGCATTTTTTGGATTTCAAAAATGTTATACCGTCTGAAAGCTATGGTCATTTTTCAATCAGTATATAAATTAGCACTTTAGAGGTAACTCAATTAGAAAATAACTAATAATTACTTACCGAATTCAAAATTTGACAGCAATTATATTGATAGAAAGCTGATAATCTCCTTAAAATACCCTTTTCATTTCATCAAATTCGAGTGAAAAAAAAGTCGTCAGCTACATGGTCGAAGTTTGGAACTCAGAGAAACAGGGGAAAAACACATTTTTGTGACATTTGAAGAGTTGACCAGGTAGGTTTGGTGCATAAAGCAATACCGAGCCAAATCGGGTACCTGATTTACTCAATTTTTTTCGGGTACACGATTTTCTTGGCAAAATTTTGAATTTTGAATTTTCCCTCCTCTTTCTCCCTCTTAATTTATTTCCAACCCCTTTCTCCCTCCAATTTCTCCATACTTCAATATATTATATATCAAAAATTATATATTAGATTATATATTATATATATTCAATATTACATAATATCTATTATATATTAAATATTATATAATATACATTTTACATTAAATATTATATAATATATATTAATATTAAATGTTACATTATACATCATATATTATATATTATTTTATATGTATTATATATTAATATGTATTTTACAATATATCACATGATATCTTCATATTTAAATTGTATGTAATATATATATATATATATATATATATATATATATATATATATATATATATATATATATATATATATATATATATATATATAATATATATTATTTATAAAATATTGTTGTATATATAATAAAATCAAGTATAGTATATATTATATAGGACATATTAATACATAGGTTAATTACACCAATATAAGGCATCCAAAAGGTTTCCAAAGGGGTCATAAAGGGGTCCTAAGGGTCCTAAGGCTTGAGAAAGTGTACTAGGACCCCTTAGGTCCCGATGTAACCCCTGACAACACATTAGAGCACTCAATTATCTCCTAAGGGGTCGTACGACCCCTTGGGACACACTTTAGTGTTGAAATATGTCAAAAGGGGTCATGGGGACTTCATAGGGGTCCTAGTACACCTTATCACACGTTAGGACCCCTAGGAAGTCCCCGTGACCCCTTTTGAAATATTTCAACACTCAAGTGTGTCCTAAGGTGTCATACAACCACTTGAGACAGACTTGAGTGTTGAAATGTGTCAAAAAGGGTCAACAGTACTTCCTAGGGGTCCTAACATGTGATAAGGCATACTAGGACCCCTGAGAAGTCCCCATGACCCCTTTTGACACATGAGAACACTCAAGTGTGTCCTAAGAGATTATATAACCCCTTGGGACTCACTTGAGTGTTGAAATGTGTCAAAATAGGTCATGGGGACTTCCTAGGGGTCCTAATATGCCTTATCATGTGTTAGGACCCCTAGGAAGTCTCCATGACCCCCTTTCGACACATTAGAATTCTCAAGTGTGTCCTAATGGGACACAGAAGTAGAGGGCAAGAGAATCACTCTATTTCCACCACCTGTGGCTGTGAAATGGTATCTTTCCCTACTTTTTCAACTAGAATGCTAAATTGCAAAGGTTCTCAAAATAGATTCTGGTCATCGGACAACTATACAACACCTATTGATAATCAAGCAGCTCAACAAAGTCATTCGGAGGTTAAACAAGAACAATCAAACAGATCTTTGAATGCTCAAGTATGTATTAAGGGGCCTTAAGACCCCTTTTGACACATTCAAATGCTCAAGTGTGTTTTAAGTGGTATTAAGACCCCTTAAGGCACACTTGAGCATTGAAATGTGTCAAAAGGGGTCATGGGGACTCCCTAGGGGTCCTAACGCATAATAATGCATACTAAGACCCCTAGGGAGTCCCAATGACCCCTTTTCAAACATTTGAAGGCTCAAGTGTGTCTTAAGGGGTCTTAATACCCCTTACGACACACTTGAGCCTTCAAATGTGTCAAAAGGGGTCATGGAGACTCCCTAGGGGTCCTAGTACACATTATCACGTGTTAGGACCCCTAGGGAGTCCCCATGACCCCTTTTGACACATTTCAATGCTCAAGTGTGTCTTAAGGGGTCTTAATACCCCTTAAGACACATTTGAGAATTCCAATGTGTCAAAAGGGGTCTTAAGACCCCTTAAGACACACTTGAGCATTGAAATGTGTCAAAAGGGGTCATGGAGACTCCCTATGGGTCCTAACACTTCATATACCCCTTAAGACACACTTGAGCATTCAAATGTGTCAAAAGGGGTCATGGAGAATCCCTAGGGGTCCTAGTACATGTAATCAAGCGTTAGGACCCCTAGGGAGTCCCCATAACCCCTTTTGACACATTTGAATACTCAAGTGTTCTTAAGGGGTCCCCATGACCCCTTTTGACACATTTTAATGCTCAAGTGTGTCTTAAGGGGTATTAAGACCCCTTAAAACACACTTGAGCCTTCAAATGTGTCAAAAGGAGTCATGGGACTCCCTAGGGGTCTTAATGCTTCATAACACATAATAGGACCCCTAGGGAGTCCCCATGACCCCTTTGACACATTTGAAAGCTCAAGTGTGTCTTAAGGGGTCTTAATACCTCTTAAGATACACTCAAGTATTCAAATGTGTTAAAAGAGGTCATTGAGACTCCCTAGGGGTCCTAGTACGTGTTATCAAGCGTTAGGACCCCTAGGGAGTCCCCATGACACCTTTTGACACATTTCAACACTCAATTATGTCTTAACAGGTCTTAATACCCCTTAATACACACTTGAGCATTCCAACATGTCAAAAGGGGTCATGGGGACTCCTTAGTGGTCCTAGTAGGTGTTATCAAGTGTTAGGACCCCTAGGGAGTCCCCATGACCCCTTTTGACACATTTGAATGCTCAAGTGTTTCTTAAGGGGTCTTAAGACCCCTTTTGACATGTTGGAAAGCTCAAGTGTGTCTTAAGGGGTATTAACACCCCTTAAGACACACTTGAGCATTCAAATCTGTCAAAAGGGGTCATGGGGACAACCTAGGGGTTAATATCCCTTAAGACACACTTGAGCCTTCAAATGTGTTGAAAGGGGTCATAGGGACTCTATAGGGATCCTAGTACATGTTATCAAGTGTTACGACCCCTAGGGAGTCCTCATGACCCCTTTTGACATGTTTTAATGCTCAAGTGTGTCTTAAGGTGTATTAACCCCTTAAGACACACTTGAGCATTAAAATATGTCAAAAGAGGTCATGGGGACTCCCTAGGGGTCCTAGTATGCATTATCAAGTGTTAGCACCCATAGGGAGTCCCCATGACCCCTTTTGACACATTTGGATTCTCAAGTGTGTCTTAGGGGGTCTTAATACCCCTTAAGACACACTTGACCATTCCAACATGTCAAAAGGGGCCATGGGAACTCCCTAGGGGTCCTAACACTTAATAACGCGTACTAGGACCCCTAGGGAGTCCCCATGACCCCTTTTGAATTATTTGAATCCTCAAGTGCGTCTTAATGGGTATTAATACCCCTTAAGACACTTGAGCATTCAAATGTGTCAAAAGGGGTCATGGGGACTCCCTAGGGGTCCTAACGCATAATAACACATACTAGGACCCCTAGGGAGTCCCCATGACTCCTTTTGACACATTTGAATGCTCAAGTGTGTCTTAAGGGGTATTAATACCCCTCAAGACACACTTGAGCATTCAAATGTGTCAAAAGGGGTCATGGGGACTCTTAAGGGGTATTAATACCCCTTAAGACACACTTAAGCATTCAAATGTGTCAAAAGGGGTCATGGGGACTCCCTAGGGGTCCTAGTACGTGTTATTAAGCGTTAGGACCCCCAGGGAATCCCCATGACCACTTTTGACACATTTTAATCCTCAAGTGTGTCTTAAGGGGTATTAAGACCCCTTAAGACACATTTGAGCATTCAAATGTGTCAAAAGGGATCATGGGGACTCCCTAGGGGTCCTAACGCTTGATAATGCATACTAGGACCCGTAGGGAGTCCCCATGGCCCCTTTTGACACATTTGAAGGCTCAAGTGTGTCTTAAGGGGTATTAAGACCCCTTAAGACACACTTGAATCTTGAAATGTGTCAAAATGGGAAATGGGGACTACCTAGGCGTCTCAGTACACATTATCCACCGTTAGGACCCCTAGGGATTCCCCATGACCTATTTTGAAATATTTAAATTCTCAAATGTGTCTTAAGGGGTCTTAATACCCCTTAAGACACACTTGAGCATTCAAATGTGTCAAAAGGGGTCATGGGGACTCCCTAAGGGTCCTAGTACGTGTTAGGACCCCTAAGGATCCTAGTACATGTTAGGACCCCTAGGGAGTCCCCATGACCCCTTTTGACACATTTGAAGGCTCAAGTGTGTCTTAAGGGGTCTTAAGAGCCCTTAAGACACACTTGAGCCTTCAAATGTGTCAAAAGGGGTCATGGGGACCCCTAGGACCCCTTAAGACACACTTGAGCCTTCAAATGTGTCAAAAGGGGTCATGGGGACTCCTTAGGGGTCCTAACATGCATTATCAAGTGTTAGGACCCCTAGGTAGTCCCCATGACCTGTTTTGACACGTTTGAATGCTTAAGTGTGTCTTAAGGGGTATTACGACCCCTTAAGACACATTTGAGCATTCAAATATGTCAAAAGGGGTCATGGGGACTCCCGAGGGGTCCTAACGCTTGATAACACATACTAGGACCCCTAAGGAGTCCCCATGACCCCTTTTGAGACATTTGAATGCTCAAGTGTGTCTTAAGAAGTCTTAATACCCCTTAAGACACACTAGAACATTCAAATGTGTCAAAAGCGGTCATGGGGACTCTGTAGGGGTCCTAATGCTTGATAACGCATATTAGGACCCCTATGAAGTGCACTTACCCCTTTTGACACATTTGAATACTCAAGTGTGTCTGAAGGGGTTTTAATACCCCTTAAGACACACTTGAGCATTCAAATGTTTCAAAAGGGGTCATGGGGACTCGCTAGAGGCCCTAAAACTTGGTAACACGTACTAGGACCCCTAGGGAGTCCCCATGACCCCTTTTGACACATTTGAAGGCTCAAGTGTGTATTAAGGGGTCTTAAGGGGTATTAAGACCCCTTAATACACAGTTGAGCCTTCAAATGTGTCAAAAGGGGTCATGGGGACTCCTTAGGGGTCCTAGTACATGTTATCAAGTGTTAGGAACCCTAGGGAGTCCCCATGACCCCTTTTGACACATTTGAAGGGTCAAGTGTGTCTTAAGGGGTCTTAAGACCCCTTAAGACACACTTGACTCTTCAAATGTGTCAAAAGGGGTCATGGGGACTCCCTAAGGGTCCTAGTATGCGTTATTAAGTGTTAGGACCCCTAGGGAGTGCCCATGACCCTTTTTAACACATTTGAATGCTCAAGTGTGTCTTAAGGGGTATCCCCTTAAGACACACTTGAGCATTCAAATGTGTCAAAAGGGGTCATGGGGACTCCCTAGGGGTCCTATTATGCGTTATCAAGCGTTAGGACCCCTAGGTATTCCCCATGACCCCTTTTGACACGTTAGAATGCTCAAGTGTGTCTTAAGGGGTATTACGACCCGTTAAGACACATTTGAGCATTCAAATGTGTGAAAAGGGGTCATGGGGACTCCCTAGGGGTCCTAATGCTTGATAACACATACTAGGACCCCTAGGGAGTTCCCATGACCCTTTTTGACACATTTGAATGCTCATGTGTGTCTTAAGCGGTCTTAATAACCCTTAAGACACACTTGAGCATTAAAATGTGTCAAAAGGGGTCATGGGGACTCCCTAGGGGTCCTAATGCTTGATAACACATACGAGGACCCCTAGGGAGTCCCCATGACCCCTTTTGACACATTTGAATGCTCAAGTGTGTCTTAAGTGGTCTACCCCTTAAGACACACTTGAGCATTCAAATCTATCAAAAGGGGTCATGGGGACTCCCTAGAGGTCCTAATGCTTGATAACACATACTAGGACCCCTAGGGAGTCCCCATGACCCCTTTTGACACATTTGAATACTCAAGTGTGTCTTAAGGGGTCTTAATACCCCTTGAGCATTCAAATATTTCAAAAGTGCCTTAAGGAACACTTGAGCCTTCCAATGTGTCAAAAGGGGTCATGGGGACTCCCTAAGGGTCCTAGTACATGTTATCAAGTGTTAGGACCCATAGGGAGTCCCCATGACCCCTTTTGACACATTTGAAGGCTCAAGTGTGTCTTAAGGAGTCTTGACCCCTTAAGACACACTTGAGCCTTCAAATTTGTCAAAATGGGTCATGGGGACTCCCTCGGGGTTGGAGTACATGTTATCAAGCATTAGGACCCCTAGGGAGTCCCCATGACCCCTTTTGAAATGTTTGAATGCTCAAGTGTGTCTTAAGGGGTTAAGACACACTTGAGCACTCAAACGTGTCAAAAGTGGTCATGGGGACTCCCTAGCCGGCCTAACACTTGATAACGCATACTAGGACCCCTAAGGTGTCCCCATGACCCCTTTTGACATATTTTAATGCTCAAGTGTGTCTTAAGGGGTGTCTTAAGGGGTATTAATACCCCTTAAGACACACTTGAGCATTCAAATTTGTCAAAAAGAGGTCATGGGGACTCCCTAGGGGTCCTAACACTTGATAATGCATACTAGGACCCCTAGGGAGTCCCCTTACCCCTTTTGATACATTTGAATGCTCAAGTGTATCTTAAGGGGTCTTAGGACCCCTTAAGACACACTTGAGTATTCAAATGTGTCAAAATGTGTCATGGGGACTTCTTAAGGGTTGTAACGTATGAGAAGGCATACTAGGATGCCTTAGGGGTAAAGGGGTCATGGGGACTACCTAGAGGTCCTAGTATGCATTATCAAGCATTAGGAGCCCTAGGGAGTCCCCATGACCCCTTTTGACATGTTTGAATACTCAAGTGTGTCTTAAGGGGTATTAAGACACACTTGAGCATTCAAACATGTCAAAAGGGGTCATGGGGACTCCCTAGGACCCCTTTTGACATGTTTGAATGCTCAAGTGTGTCTTAAGGGGTATTAATACCCCTTAAGACACACTTGAGCATTGAAACATGTCAAAAGTGGTCATGAGGACTCCCTAGGGGTCCTAACACTTGATAACACGTACTAGGACCCCTAGGGAGTCCCCATGATCCCTATTGACACATTTGAATGCTCAAGTGTGTCTTAAGGGGTCTTAATACCCCTTAAGACACACTTGAGCATTCAATTGTGTCAAAAGGGGTCATGGGGACTCCCTAGGGGTCCTAACACTTGATAACTCGTACTAGGACCCCTAGGGAGTCCCTTACCCCTTTTGACACATTTGAATGCTCAAGTGTGTCTTAAGGGGTCTTAGGACCCCTTAAGACACACTTGAGTATTCAAATGTGTCAAAAAGGGTGATGGGGACTTCTTAAGGGTCCCAACGCATGAGAAGGCATACTAGGACCCCTTAGTGGTCTTATTATGCCTTATCTTGCGTTAGGACCCCTAGAGAGTCCCCATGACCCCTTTTGAATCATTTGAACACTTAAGTGTGTCTTAAGGGGTCTTAAAGACCCCTTAAGACATAGTTGAGCATTCAAATGTGGCAAAAGGGGTCATGGGGACTCCTTAGGGGTCCTAGTACGCCTTATTATGCATTGGGACCCTTAGGAAGTCCCAGTGACCCCTTTTGACACATTGGAATGCTCAAGTGTGCCTTAAGGGGTCTTAAGACCCCTTAAGACACACTTGAGTATTCCAATGTGTCAAAAGGGGTCATGGGTACTTCCTAAGGGTCCTAATTAAGACCCCTTAAGACACACTTGAGCATTCAAATGTGTCAAAAGGGGTCATGGGGACTCCTTATGGGTCCTAACATGTGATAAGGTGTACTAGGACCCCTAAGTATGCCTTCTTAGGGGTCTTAGTATGTCTTATCACCCGTTAAGACCGCTAGGGAGTATCCATAAACCCTTTTGACACATTTGAGTTCTCAAATGTGTCTTAAGGGGTCCTAGGACCCCTTAAGACACACTTGAGCATTCAAATGTGTCAAAAGGGGTCATGGGGACTCCCTAGGGGTCCTAACATGTGATAAGGCATACTAGGACCCCCCTAGGGAGTCCCCATGACCCCTTAAGAAGTTCTCATGTCCCCTTGTGACACATTGGAATGCTCAAGTGTGTCTTAAGGGGTCCTAGGACCCATTAAGACAGACTTGAGCATTCAAATGTGTCAAAAGGGGTCATGCGGACTCCCTAGGGGTCCCTAGTACACCTTATCATGCGTTAGGACCCTTAGGAAGGCCCCATGACCCCTTTTTACACATCGGAATGCTCAAGTGTGTCTTAAGGGGTCTTAAGACCCCTTAAGACACACTTGAGCATTCAAATGTTTCAAAAGGGGTCATGGGGACTCCCTAGGGGTCTTAGTATGCCTTATCATGTGTTAGGACCCATAGGGAGTTCCCATGACCCCTTTTGATTCATTGGAATGCTCAAGTGTGCCTTAAGGGGTCTTAGGACCCCTTAAGACACACTTGAGCATTTCAATGTGTCAAAAGGGGTCATGGGGACTCCCTAGGGGTCCTAGTATGCCTTATCATGCATTAGGACCCTTAAGAAGTCCCCATGACCCCTTTTGACACATTTGAATACTCAAGTGTGTCTTAAGGGGTTCTAAGACCCCTTAAGACACACTTGAGCATTCAAATGTGTCAAAAGGGCTCATGGGGGACTCCCTAGGGTTCCTAGTATGCCTTATCACGCGTTAAGACTCATAGGAAGCCCCCGTGATCCCTTTTGACACATTTGAATGCTCAAGTGTGTCTTAAGCGGTCTTAAGACTCCTTAAGACACAAAGACCCCCTTAAGACACACTTGAGCATTCAAATGTGTGAAAAGGGGTCATGGGGACTCGCTAGGGGTGCTAGTACACCTTATCACACGTTAGGACCCCTAGGAAGTCCCCATGACCCCTTTTGACACATTGGAATGCTCAAGCGTGTCTTGAGGGGTCTTAGTATCCCTTAAAACACACTTGAGCATTCA
>BSBK01011547.1:50000-120000 GCA_027943335.1 Chamaecyparis obtusa | reverse complement strand
ATGCTACAATACTCACCACTATTATTAGATCTGAGACATTTTAGCCTTTTACCAATCTCATTCTCAACCAAGCATTTCCATTTCTTAAAAGTTTGAAATACATCAGATTTCTGTCTAAGAAAATAAATCCATACTTTTCTTGTTGCATCATCTATAAATGTAACATAATACAGAGAGCCACCAAGGGAAGATACATGAGCTAGTCCCCATACATCTGTATACACAAACTCCAATTTCTCATTTTTCTTTTCCTTCCCACTCTTCACAAAACTAACTCTCTTTTGTTTTCCATACACACAACTTTCATATAAATCCATATTGACACATTTCAAACCAGGTAAAGCTTTCTTTGAATGAAGTAATTTCATACCTTTTTCACTCATGTGCCCAAGTCTATTGTGCCAAAGTGTTGTGTCAGAATCTACAACAATTGTTTCATGTTCTTCCTGCTCAACTACAACAATTGTTCCTAAACATTCATTTTTCTCTGAAACAATTAAGGTAGAAGGAACAATATGACCTGTACAAAGATATAAGGTGCCTACTTTCACACCTTTTTCTACTACTAAGGAACCTTTTGAAACTTTTTAATTTCTATCATTAAAAGTAATCGTGCAACCCTCATCACCTAGTTGCCCTACTGAAATTAAATTCCTACTCAGCCTTGGAACATGCCTTACCTCTTGTAGTAGCCAATGATTTACATTTCGTAACTTAATCTTAATTTTACTCTTTCCAACAATTTGACAGGGTTCATTATCTGCCAAATAAACTAGCCCAAAATCCCCTTGGACATAATCAAGAAAATAACCTCTATGGGGTGTAGCATGAAATGAACCCCTAATTCTAAAACCCAAGAATCATCAACACTTTCTAAAGAAAGAAGAAAAGCATCCTCTTCAGATTTATTACTTACCAAAATTTCCTCCTTGTTACCTTCTTGTTTGTCTCCTTTATTCTTCCGAGACCATCAATATTTCTTCTTATGGCCTAGTTTTCCACCGTACCAGCAATCATTTGGTCCTTTGGATTCATACCTCTTTCCCTTCAAATTTTCCTCTTGATTTTCCATGATTTCCAGAATTATTTCCTCATTCGTTCTGCCTCTGCTTTGTGTGTTCAAGACACTTTCAGATGTAGATCCACCCGAGATTGTCCTACGAGTTTCCTCACTCAGAATTACACCAATAACATCATCAAATTTTAGGGTATTAGAACCAGAAAAAAGTTACTAACAGTCATTACCAAGCCATTCCAGCTTTCAGGCAAAGAACACAAAATCAAGAGAGCCCTAATTTCTTCATCAAAAATAATTTTTGTAGAAGATAACTGACTCGTAACTATATTAAACTCATTCAAATGATTAGTAACAAATGCACCTTCTGCCATCTTCATATTAAACAAATGCTTCATGAGAAATACCTTGTTAGAAGCGGAGGGTTTTTCATACAACTTCGCTAGGGTTTCCATCAAATCTTCAGTCATCTTTTCTTGTGTAATATTGAATGCCATTGATTGTGCCAGGCATAATCAAATACTACCAAGTTTATTTCTATTAAGAATATCCCAGTCCTCATTAGTCATTGTTGATGGTTTCTTAGATTTTACTCCCATTGGCCACCATAGATCCTTCTGATAGAGATAGTCCTCCATTTTCATTTTCCATAACTAAAATTTCTACCCATTAAACTTCTCAACCTTCAACTTACCCTCGTGTTCCATTGCTCCCACTCAACCGTGAGACTCCCACTAAACTATGAGATCTTCTTATAGAGGATAAATGAAAAAAACAACCTCGCTCTGATACCACTTGTTAGGATTAACAAGACATAAATGATAGTTACATGCAAATATAACCAATATCAGAAAATAATAAACCACATAGAAGAGAACACAAGACACAAAGATTTAATGTGGTTCACCTAATTCCTGGGTTACGTCCACCAACAATGAGTCCAATTATTATTATGCAGTGATTACAACCTTATTACAATCTGCAATCCCTTATAGCTCAATACCGCCGCAAGAAGCTACTAAAACATACATCATAATGATATTCCTAACCCTAAGTTATTTTATACAAGCTTATTTTGCCTCTTTAGAGTTAGAATTGGTTACAACATGTCAGCCTAAATTTTTTTTTAGGGTTTGGTCCCTGAACCGCAGCGAGGGCGAGAGGAAAAGTGTACAATACTTTCTTGATCAGTCACCACAAGCCAACATAACTTGCATTCCTACTTGCCTATATTTATAAGTGCTTTTCTTGAAACCAATGGAGTAGTCAAATGAAATTTCTTACCAAATTTTGTCATTGTTCAAATTTAAAATAACACTCTTTAGAGTTAAGGGTCTTTTATTTTTTCTACTTATTTAAGTAATTGTAAAATTTTAAATTTTTTAACATGTATAAATTTAAAATCAAATATGTACGAGAAAGTAGTAAAGAAAGGATGTAACACAAAGGACTTTGAAAATAAATATGTGTAGTAATATGACACATTTTTTTATTAAGAAGTAGTTGTGTGATTTCAATCCCTTTATTTATCCATAATTACAACTCCAATTCTTTACTTTTAGTATCTCCACGATTATAGAAAAAGATTCCCAATTATTCAATGTGTAAATAATTAAAAATTTGCAAAGGACATGTGTTACTAAAAAATAAGTAGTAAAATAAATTAACATATGATAGATATTATTTTTTGTTGACATGTATGTCAAAATAGGCCATACTCAAGAGATTTTTTGAGGCACCTCCTCTCTTTAGGTGAGAGAAATATCTCCCCAATATTTATTATTACTAGGTCTTGCCTATGCTAAGATAGCTTAGAGGAAAATGTCCAATTGTTTCACTAGGAAACTAACACTATGCTCATCTAAAACATTGTAAGATAGCTATATCAGAAAGGAAAGAAATATTATTTAGCTACTTTTCAATACTCATAAGGAAAAGAAAAAATGTACTCCTATCTAGTTTCTACTAGGAATCAAATAAATTGTAAAAGATAAAGATAGTGGGGGTGCTCCTCCAATTAAGATCATCAGGTTTTGAAAACCTCCTTGAGATTATCATGAAACCACTTAGGTGGCAAATAATTTTAAAAAATCAAATACAAAATTGATAAGATCTCCAAAGAATGAGTAGCATATATAAATTGAGACGAGCTCCATATGTCATGCATAGATCGGCTCTAGTAGTAAATGGTACTCACTTAGTACATAAAATAGACTATTTAAGTACAAAATAAGTTGTAGATAAGAAGAGAATTCAATAAATTATAATAATTTGATCTCCTTAAAAACAATCTTAGGATGAGATGACTATTAAAAGGGTATATATTTAATTGTATTCAAGAATGATGAATCATTAGAAAAAAATATATATTGTTTTAACATATAGATAACTCATATAAACTGCAAATAATTTGAAATTGCAATGTCAAACTAGAAAACATAGAGATATATATTTTATTAAATTCAAATACATCAAGTATATATTATATTTTGGTATTTTAGTCTCATAATTTTCCAATAACCTTCAGTGGGCCTCAATAATGTCAATCAAAGCAAATATGTAGATCTTGAACTCAAGATGCAATAAAATTGTATATCCCTCTTAGTAAGTGGAAAACATGTTGATATGTTAGAACTACGGAAAAACTAAAACTAGTGCTAAATGAACTTAAAAATTTAATATGTCAGAAGTTATGTGCATTTTTGTTGACTTTTAATGAGAAGATTCAACATTTAAAGAAATCTAGATAACATAAGACATACCTTTGATCACAAGTATTTAGAATAAATAATGTATAAAAAATACTTAATCACTATATAACATTTGCTCTTGTGAATATTAATAATCATTTACAACTTAAATCTTAAAGGCAATCTATCATATCTTTCTCTATCATCATGAACTTCATATAGATAACTCTATGAAATCAAATTTTAGATAATTATTGTTAAAGTAATTTAGTGACCATCGAATTCAAATCTAGGTTTTTCTAATGTTTCAAACTCATCTTATCAACGAGTGTGACACTTAAGTTTAGCATGTGGGGGTACTTAGACTAAGTCATGTCAATAGTTAGTTGTATTACGAGCTCACCTATGTTAGAATAATCAAGAAATTTAATCTAAGCAAAGATATCCATACCCAAAACAATCATACACAAAATTGCATAGTTTCATCATATAGGGATAACATCAACCATGATGAGCTAAACCCTGCAATTGCAAAATCCTCTTCCAAAATTATCTTAGGTCCACCAGATGAGAAGTTTACTTCAGATAGCAAACATATGAAACAAGATTAGATTAGACTTCGAGAGAGCCCACAGGCTCTCTAGATTTCAAAGAACTGTGTATTATCGGATATGAACCAAAAAAGATAAATAGGACCCCGTTGAAGGAGAGGAAATTCATGAGCATAGAATACATGCCCTGGATCAGTATCACTAAAACTCATCAATAAATTCTAGAATGTAGCAGAGGACCGCGCTTAAATTACTCATGTTCAAACAAGGCTATAACAGGAGGACACTCTCAAGGAGGTCTGAACACTGGGAATAATAAAACAATTTCATAAACCCATATCCTTATTCTGTTGCAATCTCAGCAGATTTCTCAACTTATCACAATAAATTGGGGGCAACCAAATTTGATAGGCATGCAGATATATCTGTTTACAATGGATAAAACTCTTATCCTGAATGCTGCGGTCAAGATAGCCCGCAGAAAGTGAAAATACAGCTTTAGCTGAAACCCCATTATAACTAAAATCATGAGTTTTGGATAAATGAATATAAAATGACTCTCTGTTAATCTGACATATCTGTTTTATTCAGTCTCCGTAGTGGTAGTAATCATTGTAATACTAATACCATTAACAAATATATCTTGGGATTTGGTGGTATTCAACCAAATACACAGGATGTACAGAGCGAGCCTACCATGGAATAGGTTTACAGATACAGTTAGGTTTACAGATACATTACTCTTGGGTTGAAAACCTGATATCAGGTGTCCTCTTCCGACCAATAAATATCACATGAACTCCATTGCCTTAAGCAGGTCGTCATTGTTGTTCACGGAGAATGCTTGGCTTATCAAGGTCACCTAGCTGCATGCAAAGCACCAATTCAATTGTTACTGTTTATTCACATCACAGGAATCATTTTCACAAGCAGGAGAGAGTTAAGCAGCATCAAGAGCAATAAAACTTTTAAGTAATGTAACATATTGAGCTAATGTGACTGACTTACATTAAACTGTTATTCATTTTCTGTCATATGATCTTGGATTCAATGTTGAAGCTCTTATGGTCTTCCATTAAGATTGGCAGCGAACCCAGATCTAGCTCTATATTCTTGCAGGTCTCTGTTTACCACTTTTAACAAGAATGTAGTGATGGTTGAACTAGCAAGCTGTTAATGTGAGCAGCAGGTCCCAGGATCGAATCCCGACATTGGCGAGATAAGAAAAATGAAACCATTTGATTTTTTAAGCAGAGTGCTTTATCAAAGATAATATCTTGGATCTAGCTGAGCGATCATGAGAGAGATGGGATTGCCTCCTGCTGAGATGCTGATTGAAAGTTGAGCGCCTGCTCAGAAAGCATTTCTTGTGCTTGGAGTAGTTTGAAGGAGAGGTTCAGACCGAGCTTCTTTTTCAGTTTCAGTTTGCTAATCATCTCCAGCTCTGTTTCAAAAATAGCCGACACAGGGCGGTGATCCGAAAATCTATTCTCTCCCCTCTCATAAGACAATTGCTTCATCCCTTTCCCATACCAAAGTATCCGATCACACCTGCAAAGTTAAATGAAACAAATAGGTCAAAGGCGGGAATCCAATAACCGTGAAATTTGAAGGGACCAACTATACATATACTGCAATGTCATACCAGGCTGGAACGCGGCGTTTCCCCCCTGGTTTGTCTTGGGTACCACAGTATCGGTCTGAATGTGCAGCATATTTGTATGTTGGGGCAAAATCTAAATGCCCTTCCTGCCACCCTTCAAACACTCGCCCTGCATTTTTCTCCAATTGGAGCTGGTAAGACCACAAAACAGAATTCAATTTAACCAAGCAACCCGGGAGAATTTCAGATGACTGCAAGTCCTGTTAGCAAGAGAGTTCACCTGATCGCTCAGTCGTAATGTCTCCCAATCTTTTTGATATATAAGTGATTTTGCTTCCGATTCTGCTATGGTGAGCCGGTAATTCAAGTCGCCAAACCAGATAATACGACTGCAGAGGAGCAAATTGCTAAGAATCTTCCGATAAAAAAATGTAGGATTGTAAAATGCAGATACCCATAGTAACTTACTCATGTCCTTGAATGGTTTGCGGCAACTCCAAACCGGATTTGGCATCTCGAGGAAAACGGGTTCTCTTTAGAATCTCTGCAACATCTGAGTTTCGCCGGATCTCGTCACCCTGTTTTTGACCCGAAGCCAAGTGCGTACACACAAAGCAGAAGCTCCTCTGATGAAATGACAGGCTAACGGAAACAGATCCCTAAAACAGAATACCAAGTTTCAGGATTCGATCTGTACAAACAACACTTTTTAACACGGTGGAATTCCCAATATAAAGGAGTAAAGAATTCAATAACCAACCCTGTTGCTGCCTAATACCAAGTTTCAGGACTCAATCAGTACAAACAACACTTTTTAACATGGTGGAATTCCCAATATAAAAGAGTAAAGAATTCAATAACCAACCTTATTGCCGAGGCAGCCCATGATGCCGCATCCCACACAAGAGACTTTCAAGTCCCGGATGTGATGCCTCACCTCGGATTTCACCCAAACAGTGATGAATATCCCCACCATTTGTTTGCTTGCAACTCTTATGAACCGCTTTCTCTCGCTCCAAGGACCATCCAAATTCAACTTGTCTATACTCTGGGCATCTTTCACACTCCATTGTCGATCCCGAGATTCTTCCGCATCGGATAATGGAACACTTGCGCTTTTCGAGATAAAAGCGTTTTCTGGCGGAGCCCTTTTGTTCAACACGCCCCGGATTAGGGCATCCCATTCATCGGCCGCCCGGCTGTTTTCTGAACCCAAAACCTTCCCGGCCTTCAGGGGAACGATTTCCTGTAGCCTGATAACATTACACCAACATCAACATCAGCATTTATATTATACCCAATTTGCCAGCTCCAATTAAGATTATGCATACCCAATAACAAATATATCGCAAGATTCTCCGGCATTAAGCCATTCCTCCAAATCCAAACTATCTTGCGGTGTTCTTCCTCCAACATTCCATGTGCCCACAAACATCCTGTTTCACATAAATGCACCGATTTCTCAGAAAACAGAGTAAATCTTGCACAAGCAGCATTACGAAACAAATGGGTCTGGAATAAAGACCTGTAATTGAAATTATCTACACATTCCATCCACAGAGTCTCCGACTGCCCCCGCAACAGCGCTGGAGAACGCTTGGCCTGTTTGTCTACAAAATCGAAAACTCTCATTCAATATAAACAACATTCTATTCAAACCATTATTATCATTAACAGAGACCCATTTAAAGCTAGCGTAGTAGTTACCAAGACCAAGAACTCCATTGGAGAAGAGGGCATCAGCAGCTTCGTCCTCTGCATCACTCTTGAACTTATCTCCGCCTGATTTGAGGCGAAGCCATTTGTTTGCCATCATTCGGGGCCACATTCCCCAATATCAATTACACCACAGAGCTCTCCCCAAATGCCCTTTAATGGAAAAGTCCTCTTCAATCCTTTCTTCCCAACAGGAAAGATGGGCGGCGGAGTGTTTGTTCCTCCCAAACATAATTACCACTCAATGCTAAATAGGTAGGTGAGGTCAAAGGAATATGAATGCAGACAATCTGGTAGAGTCCAGTATGGGGATGGTGGAAGTCAAGTGGATGATCCGCCCACAGGCTTTAGTGATAGTGATGAGACGAGCACAGCTGTTGGGCATATGGAAAGAGAGGAGCTCTGCCATCTGAATCCGTGTGGGCTCAATTAACAGCTGGAATCTTCTTCAAATTGGGCGGAGAGGGAATAAGCAATGAATGTAACAATTATTGGATGTAGAGTTTGATTTGTCCGCGTCTTTTGTGCAGAGCGGATGCAAGTAGAGTGTGGATGAGCATACAACCAAACTTGTCGGGCGTACAAGAGGAAGGTGAGGGGGAAGAATAAGGGATATTGGCCATATTCGGCGGGCACCCAGTTTGGCCCTTAATGGGCGCCATATGAAAATCTCTCTCAGACTCTATCGACCCCTAATTCTTAGTCAATGCCGACATTTCTTTTCCAATCATGTTTTACTACCTCAAAAGTTCCTCTGAATGGCGACTCGCCACCATAAACTTTGATAGTACAAATAAATCATCTAGACAACATCGGCTTTGATCTTATCCGCTACACCTTCCTCTTTTCCTATCCTATGGGGAAACCTTACCTTTTTTAATTTTGAACTAATTAATAAATATTGTCAAATATATTGCAGTTTTGCCTGTAAAATTTTAGTATCAATATTTCGGATCACATTCCGTGATCTATCATTAGAATGAAGAGAGCCACATAAATATAATTATGATGATAGACCATAGAATGTGATCTAAAATATTATGCTAAAATCTTATACACAATTTAATTCGACACTGCTATATCTTGTTATTATGGATTGTGGAAATCTCTTTTCATTGAATGCATTATGATGTTTCGGTAGATATAGTCCCCTTAGACTTTTTGATGGTACAAATTTCATATAGGTGACAATATTGGTTGGTCTTATCTACCACATTTTGGATGTGACTATTCTGCACACAAAATAGTACTATCATACAAATCTATTAGAAAATCAAATTTTGCATACCACAACATATTTTTGTGCAATTTCCACTAGTTTGATCCTTATAATCCACCTCCACAATGTTATAAAAAAGTAAAAAAGTGATGAAAATACAAGTTGTGCCATTTTGTATGAAGAATAACCACAACCCCACACTTTCCTCTTTTTCTAATGTTTTATGGTGAAACCTTTATTACTATTATTATTTTCAATTAAGTAATAAATGTGTTCAAATATGAATTATGATGTTTAGATAGATTTTAGCTCTTTAGATTAGTCAATTTTGACATTACTTTCTATTTTTTCCTTGAATATTTATTTGGTTAAAGGTAAATTTTGAATAAAAGAAGGATAATTATTTATTACTTTTAAGGGGATTAGATATAAAAATGTTTATTGATTGTTTGATTGTGTTTGAGTAGACATAGCTCTCACTTTTACCTATTTTGACATCACTTTTTGTTTTATTTTAAAATATTTATTTGGTTAAAGTAAATTTTGTCAATAACAAGAGGATGATTATTTATTGTTTTTTAAGGGATTAGATATAAAATTATTACTAATTGTTTGACTATTGAAGAATGTGATGTTTAACTAGAGTGGTCTATTTACAAAAACCTAAGATGAGTGTTATGGTCAATAAAAGTAAATACTTTTAAAAATAGCCTAACTATTTCCATGTATTTGCAATAAATTGATATAATGGTTAATCCTTGAACAATAAAGGCATGTTGATTTAAGATGAAACATCTGAATTGTAAATATTATTTGGTTAAGGGTAAATTTTTGTCAATAAAAAGAGGATGATTATTTAAGTTGTTTTTTAAGGGATTAGATATAAAATGAGCATTAATTGTTTAATTTTTAAAGAATGGGATGTTTAAGTGGAGTGATCTATTTGCAATAACTTAACATGTGTGTTATGGTCAACAACTAAATATTTAAGTAACCTAACTATTTTCTATTTATTTACAATAATTTCATATAATTGCTAATCATTTGATTAATAAAGACATAACTATTACGATGCAATGCTTCAACAATATGTATCTTATTTTGATATTATATCTATCAATAATATTTTTCATTGTCGTAGATATAGTCTATGGATAATATTTTGCATTGGCATCTAGTGTTTGATGATGAATATTGGGATGTACATGTTGTGACTAGATGTGTGTGGAATATTTTAGTGTTTTGTTTCACTAGTTGCATTGTATTCATATATGTAATTTGGGTATATTATCTAATTTAGTGCTATGTTACTAATTATCAAAGTAGATGCACATTGTGTTTCTAAAATATGTCAGCTGAAATGGTTATTAATTGATGTAATTAGTAAATGTTACTTTCATATATTATTTCACATTGAGAATTTATATTATGCTTTGACTATCTCATATTCAGAAAGTATAAGTTTGATGTATTTTTTATTAAAGGTAAATTAATTTTACATGGACTAGAAACCCAAATTCAAGAAAACAAAAGAGTAACAATGAACATTCTGCACCCAACAACTAACCAAATGCTAAACAAACCATAGACCAAAGACACAAAAATAGGGTCAACCAACCCCAACAAACTATTTAGAGAGTTTACCAGTTCAACATTCTCCTAAGAACATCCTCATGAATACTCCTAACTTTATTGATAATATTATTAACATGAATAACATTCTTATCTTTTCTTCGAAGTCTCTTTTTCAGACCAAGAAAAGAGCCTTTATCTGGGATGAGCAGTAGAAACACACGTGACCTCATTAGAGCCAGTCTCTATTCGAAGACCTCCTCTAGCAGATTTAATGCTCATCGAAGGAGAGGTGAGAGAACCTTTAAAAAGAGCCTGAAGTGCCTCTGCCTATTCATTCAATTTCAGAAGTCCCTCGGTTGAATTTTCCATGGTCATTTTACTGATAGAAATCACCACTTTGATTATTTCCTGCATCTTATTTAGAGCACCTTTGCCTCCATTGATACATTTTTCATGGCCTTCCTCGAGCTCCTTAATGCCATTAGCAAGGGTGTGAGTGTTGATCATAATGCTATAAAGTTTAGGGTTACTGGGAACTTGGTTTTCCTTTAGAGTTGTAATTTCCTCAATAATCCAATTCAACATGGCATGTTGGCTCTCCATGAAATTCTTCACCAAGATCATAATAATAATAATCTCAGGAGCAAACGACCCTTTTTCAATAGGCGCATCCTTCTTTGCTTCAACTGGTATTTCAACATGAATTTCCATGGAGCCCAAATCATTGGTGTTATCTTGGGGATTATGAGGGGAAGTTGGGGAAATTTCCTTAGGAGAAATATCCCTCTTCAAACAAGTAAATTTCCTTGATACCGTAGAAGGAAAAGACTCATTTGGGTCCCTCTTGATTCTCACCTTCCCCACTAGAACTTTGGCCTTCTCTTTGGACTTCTTTGATGGGCTCGGGACAAGGGAATTAGGAACAAAATCCCTAGAGGGGGTATATGCTGACCCATCGTCATAAAAAAGGACAACCCTTTTATGGGTTGGCGCCACATGTCTCTTTCAAGTATTCAAATGAAAAATTCTATCTCCATCTTAATCAAAATCATGTAGATCAGACAAACCCTCATCCCCATAATGCACTCTAACATGTTTTTTGGAATTCAATCCCCATAACGCACTCTAACAATAGAAAAAAATCATAAATTTCTATATGATACACAAAAAGAATGATTTTATACACATTGAGATCAAAGGAATGTTATTTATTTGGAAAATTTTGATAGTTATTTTTTGGAACAAATTTTAAGTTAATCAATGTGAATATGAATAGTGTTATGGTTGTGATGTGTATGGAAACGTGATCCTAAGCCTATGAATGCAATCTAAAACCCCAAATCCAAATGAAAACCTCAAATCCCTATTTGATAATATTGGAACATGAATAGGTTCAACAGTAGTCCTAATAGGGGAGAAAAACACTTAGATTTTGTTCCTTTATTGCGACAGAATTGAGATTATGAAGTGTGTGTTTAAGATCTAAATTTTTTTTATAATAAAATGGTGACTTTAAAAAAAAAAAAAAAATTACATATAACATAAAACCAACATAATAGGTGATGGAATGGGTTGTTATATGTCACAATTATCTCATCATTTAATTCATTAACTATCAAACTGATGGTGTCTAAAGTTGTCTGCAGTAAGAATGGTCAATTTTGGGGATATTTTAACAGTTCTCTATTGAATGTTTTTTATTTAGTTCCATTGGGAGTGATTCTATTCTACTAGATTCTACTCTATTATATCCCAGACTTTGTTATACTTCTTATTCTAAACCTAAAAAAGACTATTTAAACAAATAGCTTACAAAGGTTGACTTTGATTTTGATCTAAATTATTGTTTTGAATTATAGAGTTTCATTAAGCTATGACATTTTTTGTGGAAATTAAATCTACACTAATCACACTTGCATGAAAAACAAGTTTAAACTAATTTGTAGGAAAATATATCATAAATAAGTTTATCTCAAATTTTTTTTCTAATTTTTTTATTAACATATGATATTTAATGAATTTTTAAAATGGACACATCCTAAAAACATGAAATTTAGGCGTGCCCCTAGAAAATATTGAAAACTAACCAAAAATGATTTTTTTCTAGGTGTGTAGAATTGAGTCTAGTTTTTAAAAATATAATTTATTTCAAAATTTGATGAACAAGCCAAATTCTATGCTGAAATACTACACATTGGTTTTTGACAAAAAAATGGACCTATTTATTAAAGAAATTAGAGATGGAAAGCTTAACATAATTAAAAATAAAAATAAAATAAAATTATATGGTTAGATAGCTAACATAGAGCTTAACAACAACATGGTGTTTGATTTTGTCTACGTTGAACCATGTGCAAACCTGACAAGGAACACAGATGAAAAATGTGAGAAATTTTTGTATATTTTTTGAAAAACACATCTCAAGCCTATTACAGTTATCCAAGCCTTTGGGTTGGATGCCCAAGACAAATCCAAGCCTAATGCTTGGTATTTCCCATGGAATTTAATATGGAACATGCCACATATGGTGTAGGCCATATGTAAAAAATGATCTCTATATGGAATGCACCATATATGGCACTATCCAAATGGAAAAAAAATACATTTGTTTCATTATCAAGTTAAAATTAATCTCTTAACATGAGTATATACATGTAATATAAAATTTAAGTATATGTCACATTTCAATATGTGTTTTTCCTTTATTATACTTTAAGTTATATTTAATGTATATATTGTTAGGACATTTGAGAGTGGTTTCAAATCTCTAGGAGCTAGAATGTAGATTCTCAATTTTTTACGATCATATAAATTTTCATACTTAGTCAAATTTTCAGCCATCAACATGATCCTATCAATATTCTCTCATTGTATGTATCTCACTCTCAGTATATCCCCCTAAGTATAGACTTGTCTCTCAGCCTCTCATATCCCTCTCACCTTTCTCTCCCATCTCTAGGTCTCTACCACCCTCTCACTCTCTATACCTTGCCTTCCATTTTGAGGGTGAATTACCTATATTGATATGTCCTTTATACATCTCTCTCCATCTCCCTCTCTTATAACGTCATTCAAAAATATCACCCTCCCTAGGTTCATCCCTCCCTTTCTTCCTCTCTCCCTCTCTATCTCCCCTACCTCCTTACCTCCATATCTAATATCTCACTCTCTCGCTCTCTTATTTTATATCTCCATTCTCTATTTTATCCCTCTCCTTGTCACCCTCTCTCTACCCTCTCTAGGTTTATCCTTTTCTCACTCTCCACCTCTATACCTCCTCATCCATGCCTTATTAGACACCTCTCACTTTCCCATACTATCTATCTCAGTCCTCTCTCTCACCATCTAGGTATCTCACTTCTCTCTCCCCGTATAAGTACCTCACCTCTCTATATATCCCTCTCTACTTATCTCCCTCCTCCACCTCTCTCTCCATCCCCCTTACTCATTTCCCTCATTTTTTCTCACCTCTTCTCTCACTCTTCCCTCATGTCTCTCTCCCCTCCTCTAGTTATGATGCAGTCCAAAGTAGGAGGGACCAATAGATGATTAACCCTACCTTGCAACAAGAGTAAACACAAGAAACCAACAACAAGGAACAAGAGATAAAATGAAAGATCCAATATATTAATAGAGATCAAACTATTGGAAATTTTCCTTCATACACATCAGGCTATAAGGCCTACCCAATTGCAACCTTACAATATAGCTAATTCATCCTTTTGATCCATTACAGATCTATAATACCACATATATTTTTGATGCAAGAGCATCTTGGGTGTAAGAGAAATCTTGCATCACCCAAAATATTTCTGGTTTATTTTCAATAAGGGCTATCTTGTGCAGAGCTTCTATTTTTGGAAATTTAGTATTTTTAGTAAGTTTTTTGTTTGTGCTTAGAATGGTCTATTTTCTTCCCTGGAGGTTCATTTTGTTTATATCAGCCTGCCAGTAAAGTTTCATTACCAAATCAAGTCTAGTTTTGAAGATATTAAAAATTTTCGGTATTGGCAGCAAGGTACAGAAACTTTGAACTCAGTTTTGAAGGCTTTAGAGGCCCTGATTGAGGTTGAAACTTTGATTGAATGAAGCTTTCTTGATTTAAGTGTTGTAGAGCGCTTCATGCCCTTTCTGAAATGGGGTCATAATAGTCAATCAGGTCAACGGGTGATGACTTATGGTCTCTGGAAGTTGGGTCACCTGAAATGGCAGAAAATAAATTTCCTTCAAAATTTCTGTTTGGGTTTCAAAAGTTATTTTGAGCTGAATTTGATGTAATAAATTGTAAAGTAAAATAATTCTAAGTTTGGTCGGCCTTATTGGCTAAAATTCTAGAACATTCCCAGGCGGTGGAAAATTGCCTATATAAGGAAGGTCGTAGTGTTGTCTTTGGTAGTTCAAAGCAATTCGGGACAGTTCTGGGTAGATCTGGGTAATGATTCGAGGCTTTGTCCTACATAATATTGTAAGGGGAATGCCCATGTGGCTTTGCATATTGTAATTCTGAAATTTGTAATTCCACATTTGTGGAGATAATAAGAAGCCCATTTTCTGTTCTTGCAAATTGTTGTTGTTTCTCTATTTTTGTTATGTGTTTGTAGTATTAAGGGGAGCACCCTTTATCAAGTGGTCACTCCCTCCAAAATCACATCAAGTTACAATATATAGAAATTGTGACACACATGTTGGCCCTAAGAAAGATTACATTTCCCAAGAATAGGAAAATGTGTTACAATAAATAGGGAAAGTCATAATCATAAGATCTCAATCTATAAACTGTGTGAAGCCTTGTGAACCCAGATTTAGGTCCACACATGATCCAATAACATAGAACAATGCACCACCATTCACCTCAATCATTCAATTGCCATCGTGAGATCAAAATTCTACCAACGTTCAGGAACAAGCAACAAATAGGCTACTTGAGAATAGATGAATCATAAATTGAACAACATCAATCGAAATAAAGTGCAATCATGGGAAAGTGATCAACAATAGGTTATGGATAAGATGTTATGACCGCGTATTCCAACAAAAATGCATGATAACCAACACGATCTCACAGAACGGAACAAGAACATAAAGAACAAAACTATTTTTGGTTGATGCAAGATTTCCATGACCCCAAAATGCTTCTACATCAAGTTCCCTCACTCCATCCATGTCTAGCTCTCCCTTCACCCCTTCTTACTCTACTCTCTCTTTTTTCTTGTATCCCTCCTTTTCTCTCTCCCTCGGGCACCTCTAGGTAATTACTTATCCCTGTACTTTATAAGGTATAGGGTTTAGAGTCTATAAATTGTTTAGGTTATAGGTTTTTGAAAATATGGTTTAGGATATAGGGTTTAGGGTTGATGATATTGGAATAGGGTTTAGGGTACAAGCTTGATGGTGCAAGGTTTAGGGTACATAGAGTTGAGGGTATTTCTTATGTTTAAACTCTCTCTCTCTCTCTCTCTCTCTCCACAAAACCTAAACCCTAAATCCTAAGACCAAATTCCAAAACCAATAACCATAAGTCCTAAAATCTAAATAATTTCTCCTTTTATCCCTCTCTCTTTTTCCCTTGTTGGGTTGTGGTGACTTATCAGACAAGTACTTTACACTTTCCACATATCCTCACCAATTTCTAGTGGCATAACCCCTAAGGAATTGTTTTTGGTTAGCTCATTAACCTTTTTGAGGTTAATATTCTAACTTACATTGGTAAACTACCTAAAAGGACTATAAATAAGTGGCAGTGTAATTTGAAATCATTAAATTGTACTCTTCGCTGGATAATAAAATTAGTGGATGACTGTTTCTCTGGTGGATGTAGCCTATATTGGGTGAACCACATTAAATATTTATGTTATTTCTTTTTCTGTATTCTCTATACCTACATTATCTTAATATTATTTATTGCTCATATCTTCCTAAACCCTAACAATTGGAATGAGAGAAGTGTATTTCTTTGTGATTTGGCAAGAAATCACATATTTGAGTGGGAGCAATGGAAAAGGAAGACACACTTAAGGTTGAGAATTTCAACGCCAAAACTATCAGCCATGTAAGATGTAAATGGAATATTATATATATCAAAAATATCTTTTCTTACTATTGGGTGGAAAATAAAAGAAGATGATGACTACTTTAGATGAACAGTGGAAGGTTCTCAATAGGAAGACACTACAAGAAATAGGGTTGTGCCTGACATTGTTAGTGGGTTTCAATATATACTAAAAGAAAAAAATAATGGAGGGTCTGATGAAGGAATTAGACAACCTATCTAAGAAACCCTGATCCTCAAATAAGGTATTATGAAATGTTTACTTAATATGAAGATGCTAGAAGGTGGGTCTTTTAGTGATCATTTGAATGAGTTTAACACAATTACTAGCCAGTTAAGTTTTGTAAAAGTAAATTTTGATGATGAGGTTAGGGATCTCTTAATTTTGTGCCCATTGACTAAAAACTGGAATGGCTTGGTCATGGTTGTAAGTAAATATGTCTTTGGTTCAAATACTTTTTAAAGTTTGATGATGTTTTTGGTGTTATCCTTAGTGAGGAAATGAAATGGAAAAGCACAGGTGAAACATTAGGCAATTATTTGACTATTCAAAATAGGGGATGACAGAGGTTAAGAGGAAATATCCCAAGTAATTGTGGGAAATCTAGAAAGGATAGATCCAAATCTAGGGTAAATTTTGAGTACTAACATTGTGGAAAGAAAGGACATCTAAAGAAAGATTTTTGATCTTGAAAGGGAAAACAAGGGGATGGACAACAAGAAAATAAAAAGGAAGAAAATGTAGTAGGTGATGTGTTACAAGATGCTTTGATCCTTTCTTTGGATAATATTACTAATTCTTGGGTATTAGATTTAGAGGCTTCTTTTCATGCCACACCCCATAGAAAATATTTTATAGACTAAGTTTAAGGTGATTTTGGACAAGTTTATTTAGGTGATGATAAACCATGCAAAATTGTTGGAAAGGTAAACATACAGATAAAATCACCAAATAGTAATCAATGGCTACTGAAAGAGGTGAGACATGTTCCTGATTTGAAAAGAAATTTTATATTAATAGTTCAACTAGGAAGTAAAGGTTGCACAATCATATTCACACACAATTCATGGAAGGTTAGTAAAGGTTCATTGATAGTAGCAAAAGGGGAAAAGATAATTACATTGTATTTATGTATTTGTAATACTGATTATTCTATTTCCCTAGCTTCTATAGGAATAAATACATCTCTATGGAACAATCGACTTGGGAACATGAGTGAGAAGGGGATGGAGCTTCTCCATTCAGAGAGTTAATTGCCAGGTTTGAAACAAGTTGATTTGGATTTTTATGATAATTGTGTTTTTGTAAAGCAAAAGAGGGTTATATTTCTTAGATTTGGGAAGGAAAAGAAAAGAGAAAAGTTAGAAATTGTACTTTCTGATGTATGGGGACCAACCCATGTACCATATCTTGGTGGATCTTATTATTATGTTACTTTTATTGATTATGAAACTAGGAAAATTTGGGTTTATTTCATTCCTTGAAAATATGATGTATTTGAAGTCTTTAAGAAATGGAAATCTTTGGTTGAGAATGAGACAAGAAACAAGCTGAAGTGTCTTGGATCAGATAATGGAGGTGAGTGTTAGCTTGTGGTGACTGATCAGGAAAGTACTATCCAAGAAAGTACTGTACACTTTTCATTTGTCGTGGCATTCAGGGGTTAACTCGTCAAGCATTTTTGAGTTGACACGTCAAAAATTTCCCTAGGTTGACTCGTCAAGCCTTTTCTTAGGTTGACTCGTCAAGTATTTTAGGGTTAACTTGTTAACCAACATAAGCCTTGTTATATTGGCTTAGGGTTAGGGATTTCATTATGATGTATGATTTTAGTACTTGCGATGGAATTGAGTTGTAAGGGATTACAGATTGTAATCAGGTTGTAATCACTGAATAATAATAATATTGGACTCACTATTGGTGGACATAGCCCAAGGATTGGGTGAACCACATTAAATATTTGTGTCTTGTGTTCTCTTTTGTGTGGTTTATTGTTTTCTAATATTAGTTATATTTGCACATAATTGTTATTTATGTCTTGTTAATCCTAACCGTGAGTATTGCAACATAGAGTTTGATAGTTATTGTTCATATCATTAGATTCAAAGACAAAAGATAGTTCATAGTACCCCATAAGAAAACGGTGTGTCTAAAAGGATGAACGTAACTATCATGGAACATGTAAGATGTATGAGATCGCAAGCAAGATTGCTTTTGCAGTTTTTGGTAGATGTTGTAGATACTACTATTTACTTGATAAACAAAGAGCCTCCAAGTTCCTTGTATGATGGTATTTCAAAGGAGGCATCAATAGAAAAAAAAGGAAAAATACTCATTCCTAAAATCCTTTTGTATTCAAGTATCTATTTATATTGATATAGAAAATCAATTAGAGCTTGAGGAAAAATCCAAGATGTGTACTTTTATCGGGTATGTCGTTAATGATTTTGGTTATCATTATGGGATTTTGAGAATCACAAAATTATTACTAGAGATTTCATATTCAATGAAAAGGTCATGTACAATGATCAGCTATAGGGATAGAAGAAAGAAGAGGAACACACAAAATGCATGGTGCTTGATGAAATCCCAATAAATATAGTCCCAATAGTGTTATAAAATATTGAACAACCAGAACCACAACAAGTTCCTCAAACTCCAATAAGAAGATCTTCTAGGATAAGTAAACATCCTAAATGATATTCTCCTTCATTATATTATGTATTATTGACTGATTCTGGTGAACTAGGAAGTTATGTAGAAGTAATGCCAATTGAAACCAAGAAAATATGAGAGTAAAGAATGAAAGAGGAGATGGATTCCTTTCTACAAAATTAAACTTGGGAGTTAGTGGATTTTTCTGAAGGGAAAAGAGAATTTCCTAGGAAATGGGTTTATAGGTTAAAGGAAGAACATGGAGGCAAGACAAGATACAAGGCTAGACTTGTGGTCAAAGGTTTTTAATAGAAAAAAGGTATTGATTTTGATGAGGTATTTTCTCTTGTTGTTAAAATGAATTCAATTTGAACTATTCTAAGTCTTGTGACCATAAAATATTTGGACCTAGAACAATTAGATGTGAAGACAACTTTTCTCCATGGAGATTTGGAGGAAGAGATTTATATGGAACAACCATAAGGATATGAGGTCAAAGGTAAGGAAAATTTAGTGTGTAGGTTAAAGAAGATCTTGTATGGGTTGAACCAAGCACCCCAGTAATGGTATTTGAAATTTGATAGTTTTATGGTTGAACAAGGTTACAACATATGTCATTTTGATCATTGTGTTTATTTCAAGAGATTGGATAATGGTAGCTATAATATCCTACTATTATATAATGATGATATGTTTTCTTCTAGGTTTAATATGTGGCATATAAATGATTTTAAACAAAAAATAGCTTAGTCATTTTCTATGAAGGTTTTGGGTGAAACAAAATAAATTATTGGTATGAGGATAACTAAGGACATGAAAAATAACACCTTGGTATTGTCTCAAAGTAATTGTGCATATAAAAGGTGTTGAATAGAGTTTAGATGTGTTGGTTTAATTTTTTTCCTATCTATTTTTTTTTTAAATGACTCACAACACCCATAATTTGAAAGACAAACTGAACCAATAATTCGATAGATCTTCGGTAAATGGATGATCTTCCTCTGAATTTGTAGAGGTAAAGCTCCCACTTATGATGTAATTTGGTATTTATGGGTATGATGTTAACTTGAAAGTAGAAAAGGAAAAATAATATTTGAGCATAGCTATACTATATATGCAAAGATAGATTTTAGGAAATGCTTAAAGGAAATGATTTGAAAAAAATTTCAATTTATTCATAATGTAATATGAAAGAATAGGGGAAGAATCCTTCTCAACGTAGAACATAAAGTTTCTGATATGAAAGCATGATATCCATTTCAAGTAGACAAATATCATAGAATATTGTCATAACACAACGTTTAATTCACACTAAGGAAGAACATGAAAGATACATAGCTTTGAATACATGCATTCCCATTCAATGATAATTGTAGAGAAATTACTGGCACAAAGTTCAATTTATTTCCACTACCAAAAATAGCTACATTTTTCAAATTTATACCCTTTTTTATCCTTTAAAAAATAAATTCTCAGATCCCACCCAAAGAGGTCCTCTTTACTAGACACACACACACACATATATGAGGCAACTAGTTGTTTAAATTATGAGAGTAATGGTCTTGAAAGAGACCACTGTCAAGAAAGGAATTTTCAAAATGGAAATAGTTTTACCAGCCCAAAATTATAAAGATTCCACACATACTAAAATAAGGGAAAATATCATTCCTAGAGTGAAGGGGCCCATTCAACTTCCAACTAAATTTACAAGAGTAGTTGATGAAGCTTGGCATACACTTCTTCCTCTAAGATGAAGATGTCTCTGATATTCTACATAAATGGTTTTTTCCCTATATTCCAAATGGCATAAATAAGATATAATATCAAGTTTGTCTAGTTCGTGCCAATTCAAATCTGGTTGCACCACGAGCATGGGTTCCTTGTTCCATTCTTCTTCAATTATAGAAAGCACCATCTTCAAGAGAATTGGTTGATCATTTTCTATATCTAGAAGAATGAACTCAAAAATATCACCACCTTTCTCGATAAACAAGAATTTAAAGTCATTTAATATCAATGGAAGGTGATAATAATTCTTATTTGGAAAAATGTGTTGCCACCTCAGTAAATTCCTTTGGTTACACTTCAACTTTTAAGGAGTTGTACCCTTCCATATTTGTAGATATTTGCATAAAAAGACAAGCTTTGCAACTTGGTCAGGAGTAAATAAAATTACCACCCTTAGACATATTGGAGGATCAGGTGATCTTTGAACTTTGGAACCTTTACACCTTCGACAATTGGGATAAGAAGGATTGACATCTTGAAAAGGCACCTTCAATGTTGAGGGGTTCAAGGAAGCTAAAAATCTGAAACTCGGTTCAAAGTTTCTAAGTGTCTGATGATATCTTGATTTAGGGGGGTGCATAGAATAAAAAATGTAAAACAAGATCAAGGGTTTTCATGTTTCTAGACTTCGATGAAAAATTGATAACCCAACTTAACATGGGAATTTAGAAATTGTGAGTTGGTTTTTAATCTACTGATAGGAATATCATCAATAAGAAAAATCTAAAAGTTTAAAATCAGTATGTTTTAAAATTAGGGTAACAACATGATGTGAAGGGGGATGAGGACTAGAAGGACAAAGAGAATCTAGATATCTGAGAAAAGATTATAATGAAGACTAATGTCTTATCCATTTGGGCTACAAAGTCAAAGGAAGACTATAGGGAGCTTCTCAAGAAGCAGGGTGGAGGCGAACAGAGAAAGAACACAAAACTAACAAGTGAAAATTGGAGAGATAAGCCACCTAAACCTAAAAAACACCAAAATTTTATTTGTATAAAACATGTATAGTGTGGGAATTCCCCTACCTCAAGATGAATCCTGAAAATCCATTGACAAGTTGAAAAAAATAGGACCCTTTATGAAACAATGTATTGTAGCCATATGATGTCATTAAGAATAGCTTCCACCTAGTGACTTTTCGAACACCAATTTTCAGAGTGATAGCATGTAGAGAGTTTTTGCAAAAATACGTGTGCCCAAATAACCATCCTTCATCATAGATCTCTTAATCATTATCTTCATTTTCTTCATTCCCACGTGTAACCTTAGTGGAATACTCTGGTCTAATTATGACTTCAGAACATGGAATAAAAACATCAAATAACCAATCCTTCTTTCTTTGGATTGCTGGATAAATTAATCTCCACACATGCAACTACTAGTCACAACTTCTAAAGATTATGTTCTTCAAGAATGGGATCAAATTTCATGGTTGAAGAATCATCACTAAAAATGTAATGCATTTTACCTATACTTACCTCAAATTCTATGGTCACATCGTCATGTTTTATAATTTTATTTTTATCAATTGAACCATAAACATAAGAAGAAAGAATTTGAACTAGAACCTTTTGAATCTGTATCTCATCTTTTTCAGAAAAGATTTTTTAAAACTAATTGGACACATTAAATTCCTTTTTGATTCTTCTTCTACACTTCCTTGGTCAAGGAAACTGAAAGATAAATGTTTAGGCTATACCACATGAAAACTTGATTGAATAATTTCTTCCATATCTATTAGATTTTTAATCTTTCTTCTAATCTTAATAAATATTGGTTTGGTGTCATAAAAAACAAAAACCTCCATTTATGGACCATGATTTAAAGATTCTTTTGTAGTCTCATGGAAGACACTATCTTTTTCTTGATCAATTTTAAAAGCATCAAAGGTGGAAACTTATAACTTAGGGGGAGATTTAGGTGTAGGTCTAATACGATTCATACATATTGGGTATTAAGCACTATATAATGCACTGAGAGGGGGGAGGGTGAATCAGTGCAGTAACCACTTCAATAATTTCAACTAATTTTGATTACCAGTTACAAACAAAATAGTAAACTAATCATTGGTACATTAACCATTATTATTGATCACACTCATAAACATAAAGAAATAAGTATAAAAAAAATGTCACAACCATTAAAACATGTGACACAATGATTTTCATATCGTGGAAACCCTTGTAAGAGGGAAAAACTAGAGTTGGGATAAAACCCACAATCCTCTCTACTACAGTTGGAAGGTTCCCTATGAAAGGATTACAAAAACTCTTTTTGAGAGTCATTCATCTTTTGAGAGATGTCTAGTGCACTATGATATGTACAATAAAGACCTTTCAAATTCTACCTCGTGTGAGGATTGAAACCTCAGTCTAGACATTCACCTTGTGAAAGGATTTAATAACTAAGACCTTTAAGAGTCTACCTCGTAAGAGGATTTAACCTATTGTAATTGTGAGAGAACAACAAGTAATTGATTTGTAGTAGAAATCCTTTCCTGTAAGATCCATGATGTCCTATAGCTTCTTACACTTCGATAATATCTGTGACTCAAACCTCTTCTTCCAATCTTATCACAATCTCTTATACCAATCACTGATTGATCTTGCAAAATACTTATTTTTCCATAAAACTGTCTAATCCCCTGTATTCTTCTTACATATAATATTTTATATGATTCCTCACTATTTTTTATTCTTAAACAAAGTCATTTATTTTTCCTCTTAAGTGTTTAGCTCTCCTCTCACTCAATTCACCAATCTCAAGATAGTAATACATTTTTCTCTTGGAATTCAAACTTGCTTTAAGTCATTTTTCACTTTAGGTTCAACTGCTTGTAGAATATTATAAATCATTGCTAACCTTAGATAAAATCATCCATACATTTAAACCAATAGAATGTTGACAACTCAAATAAATTTCATAAAAAACTTCACCTCAAAATATGTGTCGATTTGTTTTTTAGCGATCAAAGAAATAATGTCACAAAGTTTATTCTAGAATACTGATTAATCATTCAAATCCTTATAATACATTAACATTTTAAGAGTTGGTCATACAATTCATCTCTAAAATATTGTATTACATAATCCCGTGAAACCGCTCCACATAATATTTTAATCTTCATATACATTCATCAATTTTCCATCATATTGTTGTTCTTCCTACTTACTGGTAGTGTCACTTAACTAGTTTAAGGTTGTTCTGATTAGATTCTCCATTATCGATCATTTACAATTGTGTTGATCGATTGTTTATTGTGTATGAAAATAAATGACAATATTTGATCAGACAGGTATCATGGTTTGTTGTCTTTCCTAGCTATTGATCAATGCCAACAATCTCCCCCTTTGGCATTAATGTCAAACCTTGTCAATTTCAACATTGTACAGAACAATGAAAAAGAAAATGAAAATTGTATAACACATTGTTCAAAGTAACTCGTAACAAAACTTCACCAAAATATTTTCATTTCATTAATCGATAGTACTCCATGTATAATACTGTTCCATTCCATTCCTCCCCATTTCATGATACAAAAAATTCAAATAGATATAATAGTTTACATTTTCACCATATTGTTATGTCCATCACATTCTCCCCCTTTTGTCATCAAGGAAAAAGGTGTAAATCAAAATTTAAGTCCACATTGCATTCAATCAAATGACTCTACAACTTGTCAAATCTAGTTGTGTAATTTGTCTTTGATCTACTCAAAGTAGTAGCTAAAGTTGTCCTTAAGTGTGCAAGTGCAATATTCTAACCCATAATAGTAATCAACATATCTTCTAATTTTGAGAGAAAACAACATGGAAGAGTCACAATAACAAGGCCAAGAAGAAGGGTGGAAATGGTGAGTGAAGGAGGAGGAGAAGGAAGGCGAGCAACCAGAGGAAATTCAAATCTTCCACCAAGCAGGAAACCTGCATCAAGGGGTTCTTAGGCACCTATAGTGGCATGTGAGTAGAACATCAAAGGGGGTGAAAAAGATGAGGAAGGGGACAAAGACCCAGATTGAAATCATTCCTGAGAAGGTGGAAAAAGGGGCTTTTCGAATCATGCAGTGGACAGGAATAATGCCTCTGGAAATGCTTAGAGACTTCCCGCGCTAGAAGTTTAGAGAAAGGACAATGATGAAACAGAGGAGGGCTCCACAAAAGAGAATAAGGGGGACAATACTTCAGCTAGATCCTACAATCGAGAAGAAGAACCAAAAGCTAAAAATGTTGTCGGTAAGACTTCTGCTAAAGTGATTAATGGTCAAACTTTTTTGAAAATGCTATTAAAGGTAGTTGGACTTCTCTATTTGGTGTGAAACCTATTGGAAAATCTTCCTTTCATTTAGTTGATAACACGTCTGATCCTGAGAAGGGTTTATTCAGTATCTCCTTTCCTGACTCTTTGGTTGATCATATTGTTTCTTCTATGAAAAATGTGATGGTAGGAAAGTTCATGGGTCCAAGACCTAACATTGATGTTGTAAGGGTTTTTATAGCAAGAAAATGGAAGCTTAAGGGTCAAGTTGATATTGCAGCCCTGCCAAAGGGTTTTTTCACCTTTGACTTCTCTAGTTCTGAAGACCTCTTTGATGTTTTGTGTGGAGGCCCTTGGATGTTTGACAAATCATCTTTGGCTCTCCAAAAATGGGGGGCTAGACTTGATCTTAATGTGGATATGTTTGAAGCGGCCCCGGTATGGGTGCGTTTTCAGGGTCTTCCTTTGGAATATTGGCATGAAGATGTCTTTTTGGGGTTGGCTAGTTTGTTTGGGGAGCTTTTGTCCATTGACCTGATGACAGCAGCAAAGACAAGACTCGTGTATGCTAGAGTCTGTGTCAATATTAATCATAAGGCAAATCTTCTGGAAGTTATCACTATTAACTCTAAGCTAGGTAAACATATTCATGTGGTGGAGTTTAAATCCCTTCCCTTTGCCTGCTTCACTTGTAAAAAGTCAGGGCATTGGGCAAAACATTTCCCTTTAAAACATAAGGAAAAGTTTAAAAAGAAAGAGCCAAGAGCTGAATGGAGAGAGAAAAATGGAACTTCTTCAAATCATCCTAATCCTTCTAAGCTATCAGAGGGAGACAAGTCCCAAGAAGTATCAAAAGAGGATCCTTCCCGAGATTAGGTGCAGGAGAGTCCAAACCAAGCCATGGAACAAGAGAATAAGGTGGAAATTACCGCCCCCTCTAATTCTATCAGCTCTTTAAAAGGGGAGAAGGAAACCCAACCTCAAGTTGTTCCTTAGGAAGGCTGTAATGAATTGGAATCCTCAAGCCCAACAAGAAACATACAAGAAGAGAAGGGTAACTCCTCTATCTCCTCGAGGAAAGGAGACAATGTGATGGACAAATCAGACTTACACCCACCACCTATTATTGAGTAGGTGACCTCCCTTGCCATTGGGAATTGCAGCAAAAGTTGGTAAGAAGTTAGTGAGGAGGACATTCAAAAAGAGTGTCTGGATGAATTCTCTCCTATCTTAGAACAATAGGAGTCACCATGGTCTGAGGTGATAAAAAACAAGAAAATAAAAAAGCTCTCCAAGAAGGGAGGTCCAAACCTAAAAGCTTTAAAATCAGGGAAAATGCTAGAAAATACTCCCCTGGGAGGAGTCCAAACCAGAAGGAAGAAAGCTGATGTTGGCTCTCCTCAAGGGGGAAGAGGTAGACCCTCTCAAAAAATTACAAGAGAGAAAGAAGAAAAATAGAATATAGCGGATGGTAAACAATAAATACTATCCCAGAAATCTACTCCCCAACCCTCTAAATGAAGATAATGTCATGGAATATAAGAGGTCTCAATAGTCCTCATAAACAAGATGTCCTCAGGAATATTGTAAGAGATATCAAACCTGATATTATGCTTATTCAAGAAACAAAGATGGCCAGAGAAAAATTTAAAAAGATTAATCCTTTTAAGAATGGCGGTAGTATTGGCAGTGACTCCAATGGCACTTCTGGAGGGGTTGTCATATTTTGGAATAACTCTATTGTTAACTGTACAAAGCTCCTTGTTGAGAAGAATATTATCCTTGTCCAAGTCAAACACCTTAAAGCTGATTGCTCTTGGAATCTGATGAATATCTATGCTCCAAATACTAAAAATGGCAGGTTGAGATTCTGGAAAAGACTAAAAGAAATTGGAAACTACTTCCAAGATTCTAGCTGGATGGTAATGGGAGATTTCAACACTCCTTTGTAGGCTGATGATAAAATGGGTGGGGTCCCCTCTCAAGTTGATAGAAGAATGGATCTTATGGACTATATCAATGATCAATCTTTCATTGATATGGAGCTGGAAGGGATAGCCTACACTTGGTCAAATAGAAGAACTGGAGGTGAACTCATCCAACTGAAACTTGACAGAACCCTTTTATCTCTCGATTAGCTTTCTAAGTTTTCCTGCTCTTTATCTTCTTCCATTAGGATAGGGTCCGATCATTTCCCTATTATTTTTAATGCTAATATTCTGAATGGCAAAAAGAATATCTCTTTTCATTTTGAGAAGATGTGGTTAGCCCATCCCAGTTTGAAGGACTGTATCTTCAAATGGTAGAACTACAATCAGGAAGGTAGCGCTATGTATAGAATAACTAAAAAGTTGAGTAATGTTAAGAGAAATGTTAGAATCTGGAACAAGGAAGTCTTTGGAGATATTTTTAAGGCCAAAAGTAACAAACAGGAAGAAATCAAGGTCATTCAAGAGATAATTTAGAAAGAGGGTCTCTCTGAGGATCACAAAAAAGCTGAATATTTGCTGGTGGCTAAGTATCATAACATAATATCTAAAGAGGAATATTTTTGGAGACAGAGATCTAGAGCCCTTTGGCTTAAAGATGGGGACATAAATACTAGATTTTTTCATATGATTGCTATGAAACACAAAGTTATAAACATAATCTCCTCTCTTATCTCAAACGACAATACTTTGGCTAAGGATGAAGATATAAGATAGGAAATGCTTCGGTCCTTCTCCCTCCTTCTTTCTAAAGAGGACAACCTTGATTTGTAGAGTCAATAAGAAATCCTTTCTGCTATCCCCTTCATTATTGATAGAGGCACAAGCTCCAGACTTAAAGCTATTCCTAAAGATAAGGAAATTAGAGATGCTATTTTTTCCTTTAAAGGTGATAAATCTCTAGGTCTTGATGGCTTCCCCCTCTTTTTCTTCCAGCAGTTTTGGGAGATCACTGGTCAAGATGTTCTGAACGCAATTAAAGAATTCTTTGGAACTAAAGATCTTCTTAGAGAACTCAATGCCACTTTTTTGGTTCTCATTCCTAAAAAGCCTAGAGCTAATACAATTGACTCTTTCAGACCCATCAGCCTCTGTAATGGGATATATAAGATTATAGTCAAAGTCATGACTACTAGATTGCTTGCCTTGTTGCCTTCTATCATTTCTCCTCAGCATAATGGGTTTGTGCCAGTGAGACAAATCCTTGATTCCATTGTGGTGGCCCATGAGAACATTCACTCCCTTGAAGCTGCCAAGAAACAGGGATTTCTTATTAAACTGGAATTAGCTAAAGCCTATGACAAGGTTGATTGGCAGTTTCTACAGAAAGTTTTAAGTAGTTTTAGCTTTGATTCGGGGTCCTCAAAATTATTGATCAACTGGTTTCTACTGTCTCCTCCTCTATCATTGTGAATGGGGGGTCCTCAAACTTCTTCAAACCTTCCAGGGGGGCCCTATTTGCCTTATTATATTTTCTATTTTGGCTGAGGGTCTGGGAAGATATATCTCTAAACTTGTTAATGAAGGAAGCATCACTGGTCTTCAACCTTCTTCGGTCAGATCCTCCTACTCCCATGAGAAATTTTTTGACGATACTCTTTTCAGGGGAGAAGCTACTGTCAAAGAAGCTAGGAATCTTAAAAAATCCCTATCTATCTACACCTCAGCTATGGGTCAACTTATTAATTGGAATAAGAGCTTCATTTTCTTTATCAATACCCCCCTGAGAGACAGGCCAAGATTTCCAAAATTCTTAGGTGCAGCATTAGTACTCTCCCCTCCTCTTATTTGGGCCTTCCTCTTTGCTCCAAACCCCTTGATAGCTTTTGGAATCTTATTGTTGATAGATTCAATAGAAAATTGGCAGGTTGGAAAGGTGCCCTTCTCAACAACTCTAGCAAGCTTCAACTTTTAAAGTCCACTCTGCAAAATCTTCCTGTGTATGCCTTGAGTTTTTTTAAGATTCCTCACAATTTTGTGGTGGTGCTTGAAACTATCCAAAAAAGGTTCTTATGGACTGGTTTTGAAGATAAAAAAAGACTAAGTTTGGTTGCTTGGGACAAAGTCTGCAAACCTAAGAACAAAGGGGGTTTGGGTTTAAGACCTATCAAGCTTGTCGATAAATCTCTCTTGGCTAAGAAAGTTTGGAAAGTCTATGGAGATAGAAAGCAATGGAATCGTATTATTAGAAGCAAATACCTCTTTGACTCTAAAAATCTGGAGGACCTCATAAACAATGGTATCAGGGTGAATGGTTCTTACATATGTAATAGCCTCTACTCTTCCATTGACTTCATAAGAGAAGGGATAAGGTGGAATTTGGGAGACGGGACCAAAATTGATTTCTAGGATCACCCTTGGATCTGAGAAGATCCTTTGTCTAAGAAGCAAGATTGGAAGGATACTATTACTCAAGCTAAAGCTACTTTTGGATTCAAAGTCTCTGACTATTAGCATAATAATACCTGGAAGGACCTTGCTAGCATTGATAGTAGACTATCCCCTCTCATGTTTGAGTTGTAGTCTTGGTTCAAAAAGGATAATCATTCTAATAAAATTGCATGGAATCCTTCTTCGAATGGTGAATTCTTGGTGGCCTCTGCATGCTCCCATTTCTTCTCCAAGGAAGTTAAGTCTCAGTGTGCTTCTGTCTGGTATAAATTCCTCACCCCTAAGATTAACTTTTTCTATTGGATTCTCTTCCAGAATAAGCCCCTTACTCTTGACAATCTAGCAAAAAGAGGTTTCTTTTTTGTTAATAGATGCTTTCTTTTTATGGAAGAAGTTGAATCATGTGATCACCTCATGCTCCACTGTAGTTTTACTTAGAGGGTTTGGAATCTTGTTTTTAAAAAATGGAATTTGTGTTGGCTCTTTCCTAACTCTTGGCAGGACTTTGTGATTCAATGGAGATGCCCTTTTGACAATGATCTAGCTAGAGAATTCTGGAACCTTATCCCGCTCCATCTATGCTGGTGTATCTAGAAGGAAAGAAACAATAGAATCTTCAGAGAGAAATATGCTAAACCTAACATCATTTGCAACAATCTCATCAGATCTCTTGAGGAAAACTTCATCAACACCATCAAAAATAGCAAGAGAAAGCTCAGAGATAGTCTCTCTGTTATTGATTGGACTAACTGGAAGTTTCCTCTTCACAACTCTCAAATTCTCTCTCCTAGAGATAGCTCAGTCTAGATTGCTCCTCCTATTGATTGGGTCAAAGCCAATTTTAATGGTGCCTCCAAAGGAAATCCGAGTGTCTCGAGGGGAGGTGGTATCATCAGAGATAGTAATGGTAAGTGTTTGGGAGCTATTTTGGTCCCTTTGGGTACTCAGACCAATAACAAGGTGGAGGCTTTGGCTGCCCTCAATACTATCTTGTTGGTGGAAGAATTAGGTCTCAAAAGAGTCTAGTTGGAAGGTGATTATTTAAATATAATTAATAATATTAAAGGTATCACTACCCCCTTCTAGACTATTGAACATATTATATCCAAAATTAACACCATTGTTCAATCCTTTGAGTCGTTCTACATTTCTCACAACTACCGGGAAACTAATCAAGTTGTTGATGGCCTTGCTAATATTGGAGCCAAAAATGAGAGAATTAAAAAATGGTATGGTAATACTATTAGTAATGATGATATCATCACGTCTATTAAATATGACAAAATTAGACAAAAGGAAGGAGTCATTAATAGTAACATTAATGATGATACTTGATAAATCAAATTAGTTTGTGGTGATCTCGGAGGTCATGCAAAATATTGCTAAGTACATTTCTAAGATGCAGAATTATTTTCCCATTATGAAAGCTCAAAATTTGATGTTCCTTGTCATCATGACTAGTAATTGCTGCTAGTTCATGAATGTGAACAGGGGTGGGAACAAGATTAATAGTCTTTATATGCTTAAGAGCCATAATATTGATAGCACTGTTTCATCTAAGAATAATAAGTAGACACTTCTTCCTATGAAAAAAGACTAGGGTGATTGTCTGGCCATGAGTGGTGATCTCAGAAGAGAAGAGTCGGTGGTTTGCAAGTGGAAGCATGATAAGGAAGTCTGGAGTGTTTTGAAAAAAGGCCAAGTCCACCAACATCTTCAGAGACTTCATGGCTTTGATAATGATGTTTCCAAAGCCTTCATAGATGGGTGGGATAAGGGCATGGTGAATCTGGCTGGGAAGTCCTTTAGCCTTAGCCTTGAGCTTCTTTCTAAAATTACTGGCCTACCTCTGGATGGTATGAAGTACTCGAAGGAGATCAAGGTTGAAACCAGAGCTTACCATTCGTTTCTTGTCACTGATGAGGAGAGGGCTCTCATGGTAAAAGGTAAGAAAGACTATGTGGATATGGACAATATTTAGAAAATTTGGGGCTCTATCATTAAGGTTATGATGGAGTATTTCACTCTTGAAGGGAGATTTTCTAGGGTTTATAACTACCATTTTGTCTTAGCTAATCATTTTAGGCATGACAAAAGGATTTACTTTCCCTATTTCCTTCTATGTATGCTCAACCAAAGTATTATTGAATATAGGGTGAAGAATTTCCCTATTCTTCATGTTGGGCTTATCCTCCTTATAGCTAATTATGTGAGAGATCATATTCCTAAACCTATCCCCACCCAGGTCAAAAAAAGGAAGATTTTGGGCTCTCCTTCTAGGAAGAAGAAAAATAAGAAAGCCCTCACTTCCTCCGAGCCTATTACATCTGGGCTCAAGGAAGGCTTGGGTCCTGCTAAGGATACTCTTGAGGATAATGCCCCTATTACTAGTAAGAATAATGTGGATCCCCCTACGAGTCCTACCATTTTGGAGCCTACTTTTATGGAGCCTAATTCTACGGTCTTTCCTAATAATGACCCTGAGGCTGGTGATAATACCCATGAGGGTCATAATGATGAGTCCAATTCCACCACCCAGATCCTTGAGGAGAATGATGTGGTGAACCCTGATTTCATTATCATAAACATCACTGATAATGTTGAGGGTGATTTCAGGGATGAGCAGGATAACCTTAATAGCGGGGAAAAGCCTAACCCTGCTTCAGATATTGGCAAAGATGATGGAAAAGGAAATACTATGTATGAGGCTGAGGTTAAGGGAAACAAAAATAAAGATGTTGACACCAATGTTGCTGATAATTATGTTGATGATTCGGGTAAAGATAGCTTTAGGGTTATGGAGAAGGAAAATCTGGATTCCCACGACTCCCCTAGCTCTAGGAAGGAGAATAAGAAGGATGGAAATGAGAGAAGCTCTGACAGCAAAAGGTCCCACCCCCTTTAGGATAACCTTAGAGAGATGGATACACAGGTCAAGAGATCCATTATTATGACCCCCCTTCAAATTGCTAAGAATAAGTCTATCTATAGCTATAATTTGGATAAGTGGGTGCAGAATGATCTGGTTGAGTTGAAGAACAGATGTATCAAATTGGAGAACAAGAACATCATGCTAGAGGAAATCACTGATAATCTCAGGAAGGGGACTGTCTCCAATGCTAAAGCTTGTGTTTTTTATTACGGTACTGAGTTTGATGAAAAAATTAAAAAAGCTGTTGAGATAGCCATGGTTCCCATTCAAGAGAAGACAAGAAAGAATGAAGCAATGTTGAAGAATTTGCTTGGTCTGGCTAATTTAGGAACAAAGTCTACTCTGGAGAACCTAAATACATTAAGAAAAATTCTAGAAGGGAATAAAGAGGGCCCTCTGATCGACAACATTGATTTCACTGGTCCCAGTCAGCAGATGGGACCAGGTACCAGAACAAGGTCCAATACCAAAAATAAACTTAAGGTCGAAGATCAGGACATTATGAGGCTGAAAGATAATATCAAGACTATGCAGGCTCAGCTGGAGGACTCTGAGGGCTTATTGAAGACTCTATCTTGATCTTGGTGCTAGCGGTCTTTTTCTTTGTTTTATTTCCAACTCTTTTTTCTTTTTGTTGTGTAGGTGTTATTGAATATCTGGGATTTGTCCCTATGTAGTCTGCTCCTTTTTGTGGTAGCTAGCTATTCTTTTGGTTTTCCATGCTTATCTCTTTATATCTATGTTAAAGGGTTTCAGGGCCCCTTCAAAACTTGTTTTTACCGTAATAAAAAACATATCTTCTAATTTATCCAGTGTAGCTGGCTCAAGTTTCCCAATCAAGTGCTTAGAATTCTTAACACAAACTAACATTAAATTAGCATTAGGGGCAAAAAATGAGTTCAAGTCAAGTAAAGTGTTCACCTTTTGTTCATGCTCATCCTAAATTTGATTTAGCTTACCTCCCAACTCTCTAACTTTAGCTGCATAAACTGAAGCACTGCTAGAAGTTATATCATACTTCTCAATTGTTTCTTCCAATTCCTTCTGAAATTCCTTGGCCTTCTTGTCTATATCACTGGTGAACTTAGATAGCTTTTACACTTTTGTTACTATTCCACACACAATTTTTAGGTTACCTTTTGCAATCTCAATTTCTTTCTACAATTTTTTTTTTGTCTTTGGCAATCTTTGCCTTTACCTTTTCTATCCTTTTTTTCTCATATGCATCTTTAGTTATAGACATTGATACTTTCTCCAACAATGATGTATCCTCCAGTATTACATTTAGTAACTTATCCAGTTGATCAATGATATTACCATTTTCATCAATATCAGCATCAGGTACTAAGGTGTGTAATATCTACTTGTTTTAATCACTCTCTCCTTCTTCTTCAATCTTTCCTTATTCTTCTCAGCTTGTAATTTTAACTTATCTGACAATTCCATCATTTCCTTAGGACTCAATAGTTTGAATTCTACCTTTTCTAAGTTCATTTCTTCAATGGCTTCCTCTTCATTAGATACTTTAGGAATCTGTATGCTCACTTTTCTCCTCTTCTTCACTGACTCATCAAGCTCCAAATTTATCCTAACCAATTTTTCTATTATTGTTGTTGTCTGAACATTGGTAGTGGTTACCAATAGTATAGCTGATTGTTTAGCAGGAGGGTTAAGTGTAGCTCTTGGAGATCTATTTACCTACTTATAAGGTATTTCCTTAATAACTACCTCATCTTTCTTCTTCTCCTTTGTATTATGCTCTTCTTGCTTCTCTATTTCCTCTACATGTGTAGGGATTGCCTTAAGAACTTACTCAATTACTTCTGATGGAGAATAAGTGCTAGGAAGAGAGGGTGAACCAGGTGGTTCAAGTATTACTACCTCATCTTGGTCTAACTACTCTTCTTCTTCCTCAAAAGAATTCTTAGGTTCATCACCTTCTTCCTCTTCATCTCCTTCCTCTTGAGCTCTTTTAGATTTATCAATATAATCTTTCTAAGCTTTAACTATTTCTTCATGCAGACCCTATGTTTATCCTAACATAATCCTAGTGAATCTTCTTTTGATAGGGAAAGAATCCTTGTGTGCATCAACAAAGGATTTAATTTTACTAACATCTAATCTAGTATTACACTCCATCAATGCTTTCTCTCTTACTTCATTGTCAACACCTAAAGCATTTTTCCATCTCCCATGTATTATATGTCAAATTTTTTTAGATATATGATGTCTAATTTATGTAGGAACTCTATTGACCTTTTCCATACTCTTTATAATTGAAGTTTCCAATATTCTCTTGATCTTATCACTATGACATAAATCACACTTCCTATAAACTCCACCTGATCCTCTAGAAGTTTCAATAGCTTGTATAAATTCATCAATGGAAATACCTTTAAAAGTTTTACCTGCTTCATTTACCTCTTTCACTTCCTTATCTGAAGGGTTGTCCTCACCATCATCTTTTGATGACTTAGACTTTTTTCTAGTTGATAAAGATTCAGTGCCTTTAGATGCTCTTGCTGGTGTTCTTGTAGGCATCGATGATGAGGTCTTTGTAGGATTCCTCTTAGCTTTCTACTTCACCTTTATCTTATATATTTTCTTGGGTTTTGTTGCTATTGCCTCTCCCAGTTGTGCAGATGATATTGAAGGGGCCTCCAATTCTACTTGAGATGTAGAACTTTCTTCTCCAAACTTATCCTCTAGCCTTGTTATCATTTTCCTTGTTTTTCTTTCTATTACTAGCTTCTTAAGCTCAAACTTAATTCTAGAGCCAACATCTTCATATGTTCCAAATCATTTCTCTGTTCGATATATAGGTTTACTTAGCAATACCTTGACATGTCTATCAATATCATCTTCATAGATTTCATAACCCATTACAAGTATCTAGAATGTTCTGGGCACAACAGGTTGAAGTATACATTTTCTTGTATCAACTAAGAAACATATTTCATCCTTATACTTTTCAACCATACCGAGTGGCATCCTCCACCTCTTTTGCATTGTAGTTTGGAAACTTTTAAAATACCCCCACATATGAGTATCTAATTACTCTCCCAATTCCTTAATGTAATCAGAGATCTGTGTTACCACAGGTCTATCTTCCTTCAATTCAACATGACCTTTCCTAGGGAAATACTTTTGAAAATAAAATAAAATACATACAAGAAATGACCCATACTTGAATGTTTTCTTCTTATCATTTGTAATATTTTCCCTATTAACAACCATCTGACTAGCTAGAAATTCACACAGGTTGTATGGTACATTATCACTTACCAATTTATATGCAACATGTATTGCTGCATGAGGAATGATGTTCTATCTGCTTGACTGATAAACCTTATAACCAACAACCATTTTTGAAAATCTCACTACATCATCATAGATATCCATCATAGTCATGGATCTCTTGTATCTTAGAGATTTTGTCAATTCTACAACCAGTTCACCATAAATTTTCCTCAAGGTAGGCATCTCACCAGTAGCGTTGAAACCTATAACGCTTCTAATTACTTCACCAATGATCTTTTGATTCTCATCAACCATAGGAAGTGATCGTGAAACCTGCTCAATACATATCTCTTCCAATCATTGTGAAGACAATTAGGTAAATGAAGTTCATTTTGAACACCACTGTTCATTAGATGTGCATATTCATTCTTCAAGTTTCCATTTTCACACAACTTTACATATCTTGTTTTGATATCTTTTTCTCCAAGTTCCTCCATCTTTTTATGAATAAAAGAATGAACATCTTCAACCAATAGGGCTCTAGGTGGGATCGATGAAAATGCTCCTACTTTGTCAAGTTAGGTTTCCTTCATGGAATGTAACTTGAATTGCGGTTGTGGTTCTTCAACATGTGCAATTAGAATAGGAGTATCAATCTTTTGTGTCATCTTCAACTCTTCTCAACAATCAAAATTAGAAACTTGACTCCAATCGATCAAATTATTTACTTCAACTCTTTCTCAGCTTGCGTAGGGTTTAGCACTCTTACTTTCCAAATTTAATTGTCACCCACAAAATTCAAGTAGATGATTACTCAAATTTAGTTCACACTAGCTCATAAATAGTTCCCATGAAGGAAAAGTGTGAAAATGATCTCTTCTCATGTATTTATAATTCCATTGGGGTTTTACCATTCATTCCAGTTGTACACACAAAATAGCGCACTTCAATGAATCATTACAATCAAGAACACTCAAGAATGAGGTCTCAAAAATTGATCCATAGCTCCCTAAGCATGGAGTTGCAAGGATAGTTTCAATATTTCTCTCAGCTAGAGCTATTAGGCCTATAACCTTTCTAGTCAACCACACTATGAGAGATTCAAAAGAAGACAAGGGAAATAATGCCAATATCCCCAAGAATCACTATGAAATGCAAATGAAACTAGATTAAGATGAATATGCAAGCTAGAGATGAGAGATGCAAGCTAAACTATGAAAGGAAATATGCAAGTATTACAAATCCTCCTATTAAGCTATGTGAGATTAATCTATAGCATAAAGGAAATCTAAACTATGAATGCCATGAGAATGAAACTAGTATGCAAGAAATGAAAGCTAAACTATGAATGAAACTAGTATGCAAGAAATGAAAGCTTAACTATGAAGTAATGAAGAAATCTAAGATGTGATGCAACAATGACTTCCAAAAGCTTGATGCAAGAATATCTTCAAATCTTCAAAAAGCTCCAAAGTGATCTAGAAATCCTGCAGCATAAAGTTAGCATAAAATATGAGATGTGCAAATGAGGAAGATAGCTCTTCTTTTATAGGAAATGAGAAGGAATGGACCATGGAGATTAAGAGGAAAAAGATTTAATCAACGGTGGAGCTTAAAAAAGGAGCAATCCATGTGCACAAATATCCTCCAATGACAAAATAAGAGTTGAATTTTGTGTTCATATGAGATAAAAAGTGTTTTTTCCCTTTTTATAAAATAAGAATAATGTTTTATTTGTGCAACTTAGGATAAGAGGAAAAGTGGGGGGCTTTTTATTTAATAAAAGGGGAGGAAATATTCCTTTTAAATAAATAAAGACTTAGGATAAAGTGGTTAGCCCAAGGCAAATAATTGAAAATGATAAAATAGGACTTGATCAAGGAAATTGATATAATTGATAAAATGCTGATTTTTGAAAATATTGATTCAGGGATTTGATAAATTGTTGAATGGGGGCCCAAAGTCTAGGTGACCATTTTAGGGTGCATACACCAGTTACCATTCCGTGTTCAAAAAATTAACCATCTTAGCATTTATTCACTAAATGCATAATTATACCGTTCGATTCTCTTCCAACAATAATCTTTTACAACAGTTGAAACTTTTTCATAATACCATTAATGATAGGTATAGTGACATCACCTTGCATCTTAGTATGCTAATTTGGATTACTTACCAATAATTTTTAGGGGAACGATGGATAGGACATTTGTATTATTCCCCTAAAGTCAATTTCTTAACCTAGTTAGATGATGAATTCTCAACACTCAATGGTTGAGATCCCAATTCAGATGAACTTAATCCTCCTTTCTTAATCCAAATTTTCTTCATATTACTTCTTACTTCTTCAACATTTACAATCTTCTTTCCTTCATTTTGTGGTGATTGGTTCACTGGACCATTTATATAATCTCTTGCTAGATGACCCATTCTATTACATGCATAATAGATCATGCCAGCTGATCTCCATGGTCCATAATAATTTCTCAAGTTCATTCTTCTATAATATGTCCATGAATTTCACAGTTTGCACAAATTACACCAAATTGTTGTTCTCTACCATAAGTATTCACTGGTGGCTTAGATGATCTAGAATTATTGAATGTTGACCTACACTTTGTTTCTTTGTGTCCATACTCATTGCAATTGTAGAAATATCCCTCAAATCTTGCTCTGTACTTAGCATTAGGATTGCATTCACTTTCTCTATATCCAAATTGATTACAGTTATAACAATATCCATTAAAAGATTGAGTTTTAGGACTTACCAGTCAGTGTCTGCAAACATTTGATGTGTGTCCTAGATTTCCAAAAATGTAGCATGTAGGCTTTGATGTTTTTCTTCCTTGACTACTGATAGATGACTTGGATTAGTCTTGTTTCTCCTTGTTCTTTTATGGTTCTCATATTTCATGTGTACTCCCTCTAGTGTATCCAAATCTAGTTGTGTCATTAGGTTTCCTTTCATGATTGATTTGTTTAAGGATATTCAAGTTACTAACATGTCCTCTCTTAAGATGTTCATGTGCCTCTCTTTCTTTCTTAATTTGTTCTTGTGTTTTATTCAATTCATTTTTCATCATTTCAGTTTCATCTCTAAGTTTTGCATTCACTTCTCTCAGGGTTTCATTCTCAATGATAACTTGTTCATTTTATTCATGTGCATCATGCAAATGTTCATACATTATAGCATTATCTTTTTTGATAAGATACCATTCTTCTTCCTTTAATTTCATTGTCTCTTCAAGTTCTTTCCTTGAATCTTCTGCAACTCTCTTTTCCTCAAGATATTCACACATAGCTACTAATTATCCTTCAAATTCTTTCTTCACATTTGACAGTTCTTTTTCCAGTTTTGCATTTTCCTTCATGACTTCATCTAGGGATTCTTGTGCTTCATCAAACATACTTCCATCTAAAATTTGGTCACAGTAGTCTTCTGTATCTCTTAACCTTTCAGTTAACTGCTTTCTTATAGCAAGGGATTTCCTTATTTTCTCTTTCAATTCTTCAATTACTTGCTCGAGATTTTTTCTTGTTCTCATAATGCTCAACTCAAGACCTTCTACTCAAGTTGTTAGACTTATATTCAGAGTACCAAAGATTTGATACCAATTGTTGCGTATTAAGCACTATATAATGCACTGAGAGGGGGGGAAATCTATTCAGTAACTACTTCAACAATCTCAACTAATTCTGATTACTAGTTACAAACAAAATAGTAAACTAATCATTTCTACATTAACCATTATTGTTGATCACACTCATAAACATAAAGTAGTAAATGTAAACCAAATATCACAACCATTAACACATGTGACACAATGATTTTGGTATCGTGGAAACCATTGTAAGAGGGAAAAACCACAATGGGGATGGAACCCTCAGTCTTCTCTACTGCAATTGGAAGGTACCCTATGAAAGACTTGCACAAACTCTTTATGAGAGTAATTAATCTTGTGAAAGATGTCTAGTACACTATAAGATGCATAATAAAGACCTTTGAAATTTTACCTCATGTGAGGATTGAAACCTCAATCTAGAGATTCACCTTGTGAAAGGATTTAATAACTAAGTCCTATAAGAGTCTACCTGGTAAGAGGATTTAAATTGCTCCAATTCTGAGAGAACAAAAAGTAATTGTTCTATAGTACAATTCCTTTCCTATAAGATCCTTTATGTCCTATAGCTTCTTACACTTCCATAATATATGTGACTCAAACCTCTCCTTCCAATCTTATCATAATCTCTTATACCGATCGCTGATTGATCTTGAAAAATACTTATTTTTCCACAAAACTGTCTAACCCCCTGTATCCTTCTTACATATAATATTTTATATGATTCCTTACTATTTTTTCTTCTTAAACAATGTCATTGATTTTTCCTCTTAAGTTTTTATCCCTCCTCTCGCTCAATTCACCAATCTCAAGACAGTAATATTTTTTTCTCTTGGAATTCAAACTTGCTTTAAGTCATTTTTCACTTTAGGCTCAACTTCTTGTAGAATGTTCAAAATCATTTCTAACCTTAGATAAAATCATCCATACATTTAAACAAATAGAATGTTGACAACTCAAATAACTTTCATAACAAACCTCACCTCAAAATCTATGTTGATTTGTTGTTTAGCGATGAAAGAAATAATGTCACAAAGTTTAAATTCTAGAATACTGATTAATCATTCAAATCCAAATAATACATTGACATTTTAAGAGTTTATCATACAATTCATCTTTAAAATGTTATAATACATAATCCTATGAAACCGCTCCACATAATATTTTAATCTTCATATACATTCATCAATTTTCCATCATTTTTTTGTTCTTCCTGCTTACTGGTAGTGTCACTTAACCAGTTTTAGGTTGTTCTGATTAAATTCTTCATTATCAGTCATTTACAATTGTGTTGATAGATTGTTTAGTGTGTTTGACCATCAATGACAAAATTTGATCAGACATGTATCATGGTTTGTTGTCTTTCCCAGTTAGTTGATCAATGTCATCCTTAATTCCACACTGGAAGTCATCACCTGATTCCTTTAAGAACCAACTCAGAACAAAGAAAATCTTTTTTTCATCTGGTGACACCCTTTCTTCAAGAGAAATAAATGTTTTCTCTCTGTGCTCCACCTACATGCATTATGGAAAAGATTTGGGTTTCTTATATTTGATATGATGGGAAATTATATCTTCTTTTTAATATTTTGAATCTAAGGTTCTTATGGCTCTACCAATGTTGGCATAAGGTCTTGTTCATTAAGAACATTAAAATTATAAGACCCCTCATTTTCTAGTTCTTCTTTTTCTATCTTTATTGTGGCTAGCGATTGATGGATCTCTTGTTTGAGATCTTAGAGTTGGAGATATCTTTGGTGCACACTTTCTAACAGTCACATAGACTTATAATATTTGGATGGATTTAACATTTTTTCTTAGCTTCACAGATACTTCCCGATAAGAATCCCAAAATAAATAAAGAATTTGGTCATTTTTAGTTATTATTTCTTGAAAAGTGTGTGCAGTTCTTTTTCTGAATTGGTTTCTTGACCAGGATTGGCACCAAGCCATTTTTATGAGATATTCAAATGAAACAGAGTCATCACCCTCCTTACTAGGGAGACACCATTAGATATTTAAAAAAAATAAAGTATTGGTCTTATTCCCCTCCCTAGTAGAGTCACCAAAAATTTGTTGGTTTAGATTTTTTCCTTTCCAAAATAGCTTAAGAAATTACTCACAACACCTAGAATTTGAAGAAAAATGAACCAATAGTTGGATAGGTTGTCGTTAAATAGATGATCTTTCTCTGAATTTTTAGAGGTACAACTCCCTCTTATGTTGTAATTTAGTCTTTATGGGTATTCTTTTAACCCAAAAGTAGAAAAGGCAAACTAACATTTGAGCATAGTTATACTACAGATGTGAAGATGAATTTCATTCAATGCTTAAAGGAAATAATTTGATAAAAATTTCAATTCATTCATGATGTAATAAAAAAGAATAGGGGAAGAATACTCCTTAACAAAAAACACTATGCTTACAATATGAAAGCATGATAGCCTTTTCAAGTAGACAAATATCATATAATACTATCATAACACAAAGTTTAATTCATAGTAAGGAAGAAAATGAAAAATACACAGCTTTGAATACATGCATTCCCATTCAAAGATGATTGTGGAGAAATTCATGACACAAAGTTTGATTTATTTCCACCACCAAAAATAGCTACATTTTTAGATTCATCCCATTTGATATCCTTTAAAAAAAAGAACTCCCAGAACTCCCCCAAAAAAGTCCTCCTTACTAGTGTCTAAAAGGCCTATATATATATATATAAGGTAGATAACCATTAAAATTATGAGAGTAACGATCTCTAAAGAAACTAGTATCAAGAAAGGAATTTTCAAAATGGAAACAATTTTGCCAACCCAAAATTATCAAGAATATTCCATACATACTAAAATAAGGGAAAACACCATTCCTAGAGTACAGGGGCCCATTTAGCTTCCAAATGAGTTTCAAAGAAAATTTTATGAAGCTCGACATTCACTTCTTCTTCCTATAAGACAAAGATTTCTCTGTGATATTTTAGATAATTGGTATTTTACCTCCATTCCAAATGGTGTAAATAAGATATAACACCAAGATGGTCTAATTTGGGCCAATTAAAATCTAGTTTCACCATAGGCACAAGTTCCTCATTCCATTCTTCTTCAATTGTGGGAAGCACCATCTTGATGAGAACTAGTTGATTGTTTTATGTAGAGAATAATTTGAAAATACCACTACCTTTCTTGATAAAAAAATCCTTTAAACTCATTTAATATCAATGGTAGGTGATAATAATTCCTATTTGGAAAAACATGTTGCCACCTCAGTAAATTCCTTTGGTTAAACTTCAACATTTAAGGAACTATACCCTCTTAGATTTGAAGATATTTTCATAAAAAGACAAACCTTGCAACCTAGTCAAGAGTAAATGAAATTAACGCTCTTAGACATATCAAAAGACTGGTTAATCTTTGAATTTGGAACCTTTACACCTTTGGCAATTGGGATGAGAAGGCCCAACATGTTGATAAAGAACCTTCAATGTTAGGGGGTCACAAGAAACTTGAAATTTGGAGCTCAGTTCAAAGTTGCCAAGTGTCTGATGATATGATGAGTCAAGGGGTCGCATAACAAAAGAATTATGGAATAAGATCAAGAATTTTCATTTTTCCAAACTTCGATGAAAACCTGATAGCATGAATTAACATGGGAATTTAGAAATCATGAGTTGGTTTTTAATCCACTGATAGGACTATCGATAACAAGGAAGATTTAAAATTTTAAATTCAGTACGTTTCAAACTTGGGTTAACAAGATGCAAGATACAAAACCAGTTAGTACACCTTTGCCTATTTACTTTAAATTGTCCAAGGAGATGAGCCCCAAGAAACAAGAGGAGAGGGAGTACATGTCTAAGGTTTCATACTCTTCAAAAGTTGTCAGCTTGATGTATGCCATGGTGTGTACAAGGCCAAATATTGTGCATGCAATGGAATTTTTGAGAATGTGTATGAACAATCCTTGAAAAGAGCATTGGAATGCAGTAACATGGATTCTCAAATATTTGAAATGTTCAACAACCCATTCTTTATATTTTGGAGGCTCCCATTACACTTTACAAGGCTATGTTGATTCATATTTAGTAGGATATATTGATATCAGGAGGAGCACTATAGGGTATGCTTTTAGTTAGGTGGCATAATGGTTAGATGGATTTATAGATTATAAAAGTTTGTAGCACTTTCAACCACAAAATAAAAATCCGTTGTTGCTACAGAGGTTAGTAAGGAGATGATTTAGTTACAAAGGTTTATGGAGGAATTGGGCTAGACACAAGAGAATAGAAGGTTGTATAGTGAAAGTTAGAGTGTGATTCACCTTGAAAATAACTCAACCCTTCACTCTAAGACCAAATAAATCCATCTTTGGTATCATTTTGTATGCTCAGTTTCAGAGAATGGACAGTTGAAGTTGGAGAAGATACATAATATAAAGAATCTTGTAGATATGTTGACCAAGATAGTAACATGAGATAAACTAACTTCCTTCTTAGTTTCTATTAGTCTTCAATCTTGATCAAAGTGGAAATGAGAAATAGTCAAGTCTAGGTCTGTCAATCTAGTGGGAGATTTAGGAGTAGCAATTTTGCTACAGGATCAGTCTCAAAGTGGTAGATTGGTTAGTGTGGAGCCTAATTAGTCTCCAAGTAGGATATTATTGATTTATGGTGACTAATAAACTAGTTTATGAAGCTAAATTTATAAATATTTTTCAAGAGAAACTAGTTTATGAGTACATAGCATATACACATAGAGATCGGTGGCTAGATAAGCAATTGAAGTTATGTAAGGATATTTTTCCCCTGGGTACCATTGTCTCTATCAATTTTTTTGCTAAGAATTATATACCACAAAAACTCAAAATGAAGTACAACTTATGTAATGCCATTCTAAAAAAGTTACATTCTTTGTACACATAACATTCATGCATGCATATGATAGAACAAAAAAAGATATAAAGGGTTTAATAGAGTATCACTTCTATATTAGTGATGATCATAGTCATTTTTTAGAGTTTTTGAAAGGATTCTTTAAAGTTTTCTATGATAGTTTAAGGGAAATAAATATAAAATGCAACCAACACCTAATATGGTTTGATAATTGCACCTCACTATTCAAGAATGCAAGGATGTTCCACTAGTTGACTAGGATGCATGTGACAAGTGGTGTACGATATTTTTAGAATTTCACTGAGGCTAGACATGAAAAAGGGAGAGCATGATGGTGTAAGAGCATGCGTAAAATGATCCCTTACTAGAGATGAATTGAAGTATGAAGGTGGCGTCAAGTTAATAGATGCAGAAACAATTGTGTGATGGTGTAACTCTATGATGGGGCTATGTAATAAAGGTATGAGTATTGTTCATAGATATTTTTGGTTGATATGTGAATATGACATTGAAATCTATCAATATTATTGTACACTTATAGGATCAAGTAACATGCACTCATTCAAAAGTTTAAATGCAAGGTCACTAGTTATTTATACTAGATAGATTTCATGTTTTTTTTCTCTTTATGTATGAGTTTTTTATGGAAAGAAGGTGAATCAAAAGAGTACGTTGACCAATGTTCTTGTAGACCTTTGGTTCCCAGTGATACACATAAAGCTCCCAAATCACTACAATTGAACTAGATGAAAGCATCAATGGATTTTGATCATGTATTTGACCTAGTCAAACTAGGTAATTTTTTGAATTATTACTTAGGAGAAATTAATTTTTAACTCATTTTATTATACTTTATATTATTTTTGGTATTAAATTATCATTCTATAAAATGCAAGACATATGTGCACAATTTTTGCAGATGAGAACAATGAAGAAGGAATAAATTACTTTTTTTGTCATTATATTGACGCTAAAAAAATTGACAACCAAAACCATTGATAGAGAGAATAATGAGTACCCAATAGGGTTTATTGCTATGAAAAGGATATAGCTTAAATGGTACCCTATAAAAAAAATGACCTATGGTTTTTTGAGGACTTTGACACACACATATATACATATTCTTCATTACTCTAACCATGTTGTTGGAAAAAATATTCAATTGATTAAGTATCATGGTAAACCTGTTAACAAGAATTTATGTAAAGTTCGTGAATCTAACCACAAGGAAATAATTGACACAATAAGGGTTAGAGCTGATCTAATAGGTTTACTTGATTAATTTTGAGCCATCTACGAGTTTTTAGTCTATTGGAGTGTTACAATGAAGAATGATTCTATAAAAGGGTAGAATGATTTTGAGAATTTTGTATATATTTTTGGTGAAACATTGTAAATTAACCTTTTTTGTATATTTAAATGTCCATGAGATGATATATGCATATTTAGATGCTAGATTTTGTATATATAAGAAACCATGAGCTTATTTGCACGTATTTAGAGGCCAATTTTGTATATCTTGATTTTTTACCATTTGATTATAAATGCATAAATAAATTTTGTATAGTTACATTTGTATAATGACACCTTAACTTTTTCTTGTAAGATATTTATGTTAGTAAGGTAGTTATGTTGTGGGTTCTTATTTTTTGGAGACTTTTTATGTTGTACAAGTTATTTCACTACATAATTTTGGAAGGAAGCCCTTTTTTTATTTCTAGCAACTCTATATGAAATATCTTTAATAACCCCTATCAATTTGTCTACTTTATCTTCAAATATAATAGGCTAACTTAATGTATTTTAATTTGGGTTGAGGAGTTTTACATTTTCTCTTGAATATTTTAGTATTTGTTCTCATATTTCTCACTATGTTAATTTTTCGAAGCACAAGCTTCCCTGAATGCTTGGGGCTTATTATTACATAGGAAATAGCCCAAATAAGCACCAAATGATCCAAAATAAACTACCCAAAATGTTCATATATTCAACCTCACATGAGGAAGCATCTTTGTCATTTTCATTGTGAAGTTGCTACTAAAACTAGTAACACCAACATTCCCCTCTTTCTTAATGGTAATCAACTCATGGATTGCAAATTTTAGGGTCAACTCATTCTCCATATTACAATCTAAAAAATATCATAAACTCATCCCTTATGTCTACAACATTGTCTAAAAATAATTCTATAACATTTGTTTGCATTCTCTTCTAGTGATTGTACAAAGAGTTTTATCACGACACCATCTTTTATTCCATATATGTATTATTTATGTTGGTGAAGCTTCATAGGTATTCTCACCAATGACAATATTTTTTCCTTAGAATTTGGCATTTTTCCTGTAATATCATTCGGAATAAAATTAGTATATATATAGATATTATATAATTCCAACCACTTATAAAATTCTAATGGGCACACAAACACCCAACACTATTCCCAAGATTCTAATATATATATATATATATATATATATATATATATATATATATATATATATATATATATATATATATATATATATATATATATATATATATATATATATATATATATATCTGTGTGTGTGTGTGTGTGTGTGTGTGTGTGTGAGGACTCTTTCAACATTATTAGCATTGATTCAATGGCTAGTTAATCCAAGGAAAGACCTATTGGTTCAAGCCCTATCTTGTTTTTATATTGGACTATAAAACACACTATCCTCCTTGTATAGAACACTTAGAAATTCCCTTTGGATTGTCTACTTTTTTTGTCCTCACAATTTGATATATATAGTTTCATCCCAAGAGTTTGATGCAAAGGAAGGATAGAGACAATATAAATCAGGTTTAGGTTCTTCTTATATCCATCAAGTTCTCACAAGGTGAAACTAGTTGTACAATAGTTTTGTGCCTCCTTCTATGGGACCACTCAAACATTTAAAATAAATACACTTCCTTGGGACACCCTCAATAGGCTTGGTAACATTTCATAGGCTTCTTCAATTCTAGGACAAGTCCTCTTTACATTCCCAATAACAACTCAAGACATGAAAGAAAGGTTCCACCCAAGACAAACTTATTGGGTCTACAATCTTGAAAGACAAAGAAATATACAATACCAACTTGATGCATAAACACTTGGAATAATCCTGAAAACCATTCTTAACACACGTCACCAACATATGCCATGAATTTAGCAATAAATTTTGAATTGGTTTGACAAAACTCTTCATTTGTTTCCCTAAATTGTGATACACTGGTCTATTAGGTTTTTTATTACATAAATTATTCCAAACATCACAAAGTGGCTTGTAAAAAATTCAAATAGATCTATATGACCACCACACACTTCCACCTTTGACCAAAAGACATAGATCATGGATTTTTATTTCTCATTGTTTAGCCTAGGTAGGTTTTCTAGTTGTTCACAAGAAATATAAATATCTCCTACCAAACTTGATGAGCTCAAATGAAACCAAATGAAATGGGAAGCTAATTTTCTTTTCTAAAATACTCAAACATGTACTTATTATTTCATAGATATACAATCTATACAAAGATAAAAGAATAGCCTGCAATAGTTTCGTGCACATAGGGCACATGAGGGACATCATTGGTAGGGTATGGCATTGAGCACTCAAGTGAGTCAAGATGCATAATGAAACCATTCCTAGGGAAAAATTTACCAAATAGACATGATCACTTGGTCGGTTTGTGCTCACGAAAAACAAAATGAGATTTAGGCTACCTTGCAATTTTGCACTAAATACATCTAACAATTTTTGCATGAACATAAAAATTGCTACCCTATGTAAATCAATTTGAGTCTTCAAAATCTAAGATAGGTTTTTATAGAGGGGCTTCACATGACCCTATAGGTTTATATGGCTAATTCAAACTTCTACAGTTTGTGAGAAATGACTGTCAAATTTCAATGATTTTAAGAACTTAGGGTACACAAGGGACATCATCGGTAAGGTATGGTGTTGAGTATTTGGGTGAGTCAAGAGGGAAAATGGGATCATGCCTAGGATAAAACTACCCAACTAGATATGATTGTGCTATTGGTTTGTGCCTACAATAAACAAAACAAGATTTAGGTTATCTTGCAACTTTGCACTAAATGCATCTGAGAGTTTTTGAATGAACAAAAAAATTACTGCCCTATGAAAACCACTTCAAGTCTTAAAAATCTGAGGTAGGTTATTGTAGAGGAGCATAAAATGACCCCATAGTTTTAGATGAATCATTCACAAGTACCGTACTTTGTGAGAAATGACATGTGAAAGTTCAATAATTTTATGCACTTAGGGCACACAATGGACATCGTCAATAGGATATGACATTAAATGTTAGAGAAATTTGAGAGGAAAAAAGGGTAAAACTACCCAAACATATGTGATCACACTATTAGTTTGCACCCATGACAAACAAAACAAGATTTAGACTACCTTGCATCTTTGCACTGAATGCATCTGATGATTTTTTCATGAACAAAACAATTGCCGCTCTATAGAAACCACTTTGAGTCTTCAAAATTTAATGTAGTTTATTGTAGAGGAACCTCACATGACTCTATAGGTTCAGATGGATTTTTTCAAGTACCATGGTTTGCAAAAAATGGCTCGTCAAAGTTTGATAGTTTTATGCACTTAGTGAACATAAGGGACAATGTCAATAGGGTAAGATGTTGACTATTTGTGTGAGTCAAGAGGTAAAATGGGACCATGCCCGGGGTAAAATTTCCAAATGGATGCAATTGTGTTTTTGGTTCATGCCCATGACAAAGAAAATGAGATTTACGCTACCTTGCAATTTTTCACTAAATGCATCTAACAGTTTTTGCATCAATAGAAAAATTGCTTCCCTATGAAAACCACTTCGACTCTTCAAAATTCAAGACATTTTATTATAAAGGGGCCTCCCATGACCCTATAGCTTTAGACAAATCATTTGTAAGTTCCATAGTTTATGAGAAATGACCTGTCAAAGTTTGTCAATTTTATGCACTTAGGAACACATAAAGGACATCACCAGTAAGTATGGTGTTGAGTGTTTAGGAAAGTCAAGAGGTAAAATGGGACCATGAATAGGGTAAAACCTCCTAGTTAGATGAGATCATGTTGTCAATTCATGCCCACAATGACCAAAACAATATTTAGGCTACCTTGCAATTTTGCACTAAATGCATTTGACAATTTTTGCATCAACATAAAAATTGTTACCCTACAAAAACCACCTTTGAGTCTTCCAAATTAGAGATATTTTATTATAGAGGTGCTTCACATGACCCTATAGGTTTAGATGGATCATTCACAAGTTCTAGGTTTGTGAGAAATGACCCGTCAAAGTTTGATAATTTTATGCACTTAGGGTACATAAGCGACATCACTGCTAGGGTATGGCATTGAGCATTTGGGAAAGTCAAGAGGCAAAATGGAACCATATCTAGGGTATACCCTCCAAATAACATGATCACACTATAATTTTGCATCCACGACCAAATGAAGAAAGTTCTCTTAGGATATTGACAATTAAAAATGATGTGTTGACTATTTTAGTAAAAATACATCTTCTTGGGATTTTCATTTTCTTTTTTCCATAAGATTGTGATCAAATAGCATGAAATAGTTGTCAAGACCTTGAAAATGCTTTTGATAATTGATGATGTTTCTTAAATGATAATGGATAAAATATATTAAGATTGAGATTAAGGAAAAGATCTCAATGATCCTAAGACACTAGAAAATAGCCTAGTGCATTTTTAAAATTATGCTAAACATTTGGAAAATTACCTTGAACATCTAGAAAATAACCTTGAGCATCTAGCACCTTGGCATGTATCCCAACACATTTGGCACATAACCCTAAGCATATAGAACATTGGCACATATTGAAATACATTTGACACATAATCCTAAGAATCAAATAGATTCCCTAGTGCATTTGACTTATTTTCTCAATGCATTTGGCATATTTCCCAGTGCATTTGGTTTAGTATAATTATTATTATTTTTTTTAAATCCAATATAAATAACAAATCTTCACTTTCTTAAAAAATGAATATATTGTAGATAAATAAACATAAAACAAACTTTAAACTTGAAAACTTGAATTTTACCCAATAAAACCAAAAGATCACAACAAAAGAAAAATATGGAATCACAACAACATGGGTCAAACATCCCAACCTCTCTAGGAGAAACCCAATATGGCCATATGAAATTCCAAAACACTTAGCGTCTCTAGAGGAATGCCAAAACACTCAACCATCGTCTTCAAATGCATTGATAAATATCTTCATAGAGCTTTTGTGTTGGAGAACATACATGATTTAATCAGATCCTAAAAGAATGTGTTACAATGTAATAAAAATAGTTTGTAGTTCAAAACCTATTTACTATCTTTAGTTTCTACTTGTTAAAAGTATCAAGATACCTATGGATATTATTGTCCCTACTTTCAATAAATGAGATCTCAGATTTTATTGCCTCTATCTAGACAAATCCAATTATTTTGTTCATTCTAAACATACAACTACCTGGAATATTGACTCCTCCATATAGAACCTCTACATACCAATGCCATCCATATAAAGATTATACAAATGTCCAATTCACACCCAATCCATCTCACCACATTGCATATTATATCACCACCACAAACATTTGAGGCATGTCAATTCCACCAAATCCTTATCAAGCAAGACACATAACATAATGTTATTTTGATATAAAAGAGAGAGACACATTAAAATGAGGTCAAGGTATTAGTGATCCGATAAAATAGAATAGTTATAAAGACCTTCAAAATTATTTGGGGAAACAATGATATTGCTTAAGGAAAAATGGCTAAAAGACATTAGGACTGAGATTAAGGACAATTAAGAACATTTATGGAATCATTGATCTAAAATGTGTAAAAGACTATTATAAGAAAGAAGATAATGTTATTTCGATATAATAGAGAGAGAGAGAGAGAGAGAGAGAGAGAGAGAGAGAGAGAGAGAGAGAGAGAGAAATGAAGAAAAGATCTTAGTGATCCTATAGCATGAAATAGTTGTCAAGACCTTGAAAATTATTTGGGGTAGTCATGATATTGCTTAAAGAAAAATGGCTAAAATAGATTAGGACTGAGATTAAGGATAATTAAGATATGTAGGACCCTGAATGTATGTTTAATTTGGTTGGTACCTTGGAGTTACATGTGATGATGATGGGTAGGGTGGAATATTTGATGACAAACTGTGGGGTGTAAAATATATGCAAAAGCTAAGCTTGGTTGAGAAAATGGAATCATGCTAGTATATTGTGGGCTTTATCCAATGTTTTGTAATGTAGTGTTTTCATTTTGGGGTTTTCTTGCTAGATTAGGTGAAAAACTAATCTCCCAAGAACACCTACATGCATAACCCTGTCACATGGAAGAAGCAAAGAACAGAAGGCAAGAAAAATCTACGGAGGCCAAAAAGCCAGAGACATCATATGCACAATATTACAAATGATATTCTTATCTCTTAAGAAATACAAAGAGGTGAATCCTTATAAGAGGAATCATGAAACCCTAAAAGGGAAACCCTAAAGAATAATGAGATGCCTAAGTCTAACTTAAGTGTAGAGAATAATAGACTAATAATTAAATTAATTAATTATTAGCTATAATATGACTACTCTAACACCCCCCCTTAAGTGTAACTTAGGGAGAAGCTAAACAACTAAGGATTAAAAGATGCATGAAAACAAAAAATGCATGAAAGAGTAATGGGTCCTGGCAACAAGGCCTGATCAGGTACCCAAGTACAAGAAATAAACTAGATGAAGGAAACAAAGCCTCCAATCTAGGGAATGGCCCAAAGAAAGGAACAAGAAAGAGCATGAAGCATCTCCGAAGCATGAAGCTGCAAACACTGTCAGAAGAAACTGCTGGAACCCCCACTGAAAATAGTGCATGACCAGGTAGAGAAGACAAAGTTTGAAGAGCTGATCAATCGAAGAGGTGACCTCCAAAAGTAGGAATGAATGAGTGTCTATATAGTAGATGATCCATCTCACCGAAATGCATAGGTGCCTAGCCACTGCATCCGCCTAGTACATAGGAACAAGAACTGAATACGTAGATCACTCAACCAAACTAAGGAAGCAATAGAACCAACAGGTGAACCCCCCCCATAATGTTGAATAGGGAGAGGGGTGACAGGAACACTGAAATGCAATGCCAGAAACATCTGCAAGAAGAAGAATCAGGAACACCAACAGTGCAACAGAAGTACAAGCACAGGATAAAGGGCAGTGTCATAGACACACAACATGGGCTAATGTCATGGAAGGCACACTCACTTGACAAAGGTGGATGAGCACAAAAGGTAAAATATCATAACCCCCCATGGCACTTTATAACTGAGTGCGAGTACAAACAAACACAAGGAGTACAAGATCCTAGATATGCAAAAGCAGGCACTTTATCTCAGTGTGTTTACAAAAAAGAAATGCTACAAAAGAGAAGCATACAATGCTCAGAAGTCAGAAAGAAGAGTGAGCCAGAAGAACAGAAGAAAAGATCCCAGGACCTGTAGAACCCAAGTAATCCGCCAGAGTGTGAAAGTGCAAAACTCAGAGGAGAGAAAACTTGGAGCAGAATCTAGATAAAAGACCCCTGCAACTGAATAACTCACAGAACCAGCTTTCCAACGATATATGGTGAGCCTAAAAATGAGTCCGGATGAGTGATATATGGCTCCCGAAAGGCAAAAATAAACATCACCTTTGACAAAAAAAAACACTGTCAAAATAGCAGAGCCAAGAACTCTAACCTCCATAATCGGAAAGAGCTTTCCGACGATATAAAGAAGTCCAAAAAAGACCTCCATATGCTCAAGATATTGCAAAAAAGGCCCAAGTACCTCCAAAAACTCAAAAAATGTCAAGAAACTTGCTGACATCATCAAGTCCGAGCCTAAAATTGACAGCTAAATGGCCGTCACCGCTCTAAAGCACCCAAGGGCTGAAAAAATTAAGCCCTAGTCACGTGGGTGACCAGGGGCTCAGAAAAAAGGCGCTTAAGCCCGACATCTGTAGAGTGGCCCTCATATGACCAGGGGCGGATCCGTTGGGAGCGCGGGTGGCGTGCTGGGCGGAGCGGTGCAGGAGAATCAGTGGCCACGGGCCTGGGCGGTGGCTGCTCTATAGAAAGCAGTGGGGGCCGTGGTGGGCAAAGGCCGCGGCGGCTCTATAGAGTGCGGCGGCTCTGCGGAGGCCGCAGGGTGGCACCTGGGTGGCCGCTAGGTGGCGCCCAGGTGGCTGCCCTTCAAAAATTTTTTTTTTGAAAATCGCCTATGTGCATCGGAGTGCATGCCAGGCCATACGGCCTGGCACGCAAAATTTTTTTGCCTCAGATGCCAAGTTGTCCAAAATGGACAAATTTTATATGGATTTTAGGGTTTTTGGGCCTTTTGGACGCAATGGCGGCATCCTTTTTTCTTCAAAATACTCTAAAAAAATAACGTCCTGTAGAGAATATTAGAACTGAAATTTTTTGAAACCCTCTTGCTTCTGAATCACTTCAACAAGACATGAACAATGAGCAGCAAGATGGATTTGATACCATGTTAGATTAGGTGAAAAACTAATCTCCCAAGAACACCTGCATGCATAACCCTGTCACATGGAAGAAGCAAAGAACAGAAGGCAAGAAAAATCTATGGAGGCCAAAAAGCCAGAGACATCATATGCACAATATTACAAATGATATTCTAATCTCTTAAGAAATACAAAGAGGTGAATCCTTATAAGAGGAATCACGAAACCCTAAAAGGGAAACCCTAAAGAATAATGAGATGCCTAAGTCTAACTTAAGTGTAGAGAATAATAGACTAATAATTAAATTAATTAATTATTAGCTATAATATGACTACTCTAACAATCATGCTAGTATATTGTGGGCTTTATCCAATGTTTTGTAATGTAGTTTTTTCATTTTGGGGTTTTCTTGCTGAATTTTTTCTTTTTCAACTGGTATTTTGTTGCAAGGGTATGCCTCAGGATATGACATTTTTTGAGGCATTTGTCTTTGTTGGCCCTAAAGGGGTAGATGGAACTAGATGGTTAGTAATGGTTTCTACTACAAAAGTTATTATGGTGGATTGTGGGGTAGCACTTTCATTTGAGTGAGACATTATAGAGGATGTGCTAGCCAATGGTGTCACATTGAATAGTGGTTTGTTGTATGAGATTGCATAAGAAGTGGTGGATGTTTTTTCATGGGGGGATGAGTGAGATTTACTACTAGGAGGCATGCTTGTAGAAATTTAGGTTGATCATGTGACACTCATTAAGGATGTTTGATTAGGTGGCACAATTTACACAATGGTGGAAGCATCAAATCTTCGGGGTAGTTTGGCCCTATTTTGGGCAAGTAGATAGAATTTTTTGAGCAAGTACAAATTCTTTTTGTATGTTGAAAGATCCCTAAGTAGGCCAATTAGAGTGGTCTAAGGAAGAGTAGATAGGCTACACCTATGTTGGGATTGGTGAGAACCTCTATAAGTTTTGAATCTGTCATGTTAAAGGTCATTCCTCTACGTCAATTCCAAATTATTGTCAATATTAAAAGAATGATTAACCATAAAGATTGCATCATCATAATAAACTCTAAAATTTTTGAAAGTATAGTAAGACCTTAAATCAATTATAATAAACATTTTTGTGTTCTAGTAAGATAAATGTTTGCAATAATTGAAATGAAATAAATATAGGTATTGTCATATTATTACCAAGATGTACACAATGAACAAATTAGATAACATTTCAATTGTAAATATTTAAGTTTCAAAGGACAATGACATACACATAATGAACAAATTGAACCAAATGTCAACTTTTATATATATCAAAATGTACAATAATCGTGTATGTATACAAAAATAGCATAAATACCAAGTCAAAAAAAGTTCTACAAAAATGTGGCATATGTCATGTTAAAGTTAATATACAATAAATGTCAAATAGATACATGTATTGGTCCTTTAATGACCACAACTAACACTACATTTCTCTATTAAATATTATCGCTATAGTGGATAATCAAAATTGAGCCTTTTTGAAGTAGTTCATGGCTCTATAGATGGCTACACAAGAAAATTCAAATGCTGAATTAGATTCCTTTTGTCAAAAACAGATTACATTTGTTAAAACAACTATATGGGTTTGTGCAGGATCATGGTATGCCAAAAAGTGGCGATGTGAAAAAGAAGTCCTGATTGATAAAATCTTTGAAAAATAACTATAACTTTCAAACAATATAAATTTTTTTAAATCTGAAATATATATCACATTCTATGCTTCACCTAATACAATAATAATAAACAATTCTTTCAATTTAATGAAGTTTAGACTAAGTTAAGGTGGTCAGACACGAGAGCTTTTATATTCAGGAAAATTTGTAGCAGAAAAATCATAATTAATTATTTACTTGGAAAAAAAATACAAAAAATATGCATCACATCTGGGCATGGGTCTAATACTTTTATCTATAATCTTGTAAAAAAATATTATTGTTTGATTTTGTTTAATGTGGTCAGACATACACCTACTTGTTATCTTTCTATCCTGATTGATAGACTCATTGAAAAATAGCTATAACTTTCAAACTGTATAACATTTTTGAAATCCAAAACATGTGTCACATTCTATGATCTTCCTACTATAAGAAAAATAAAAAAAGTTTTCAATTTGATAAAGTTTAGACTAACTTAACGTGGTCAGACACGAGAGTTTTTGTATTCTGGAAAAGTTATAGAATAAAAATCATAATTAATTATATACTTGGAAATAAATTACAAAAAAATATGTGTCACATCCGGAAATGAGTCTACTACTTATATCTAGAATCTTGTAAAAAAAATTATCATTTGATTGTGTTTAAGCTGGTCAAACACACACCTACTTCTTATTTTTTCTTGAAATTTTCATACTACTACATTGAAATTTGAAATTTTCAACATATAGAATAATTGTTTTTCAAAAAAGGCCTAGTATCTTAGAAACTAAATTCAATTTTCTATAGACTTATTACATATTTTTGATATAATATTTATAACTTGTTCAAATTTTTATGTCAACTTGCCTAAACCGGATTTTCTGAATTTTCATTGCCACTTAAGGGTGTAGTTTGGTATACCATGATCCTGCACATACCCATATATTGATCTATAATTTCTTTTCAATTGAATTTTTTGTTATCTTAGGTGTTTCTCTCATTTTTTACGTGTTCTCTAAAGATGGTGGACCCCTTCTTTGATGATCAAGACTCCTAACAAAATTGAAATGTAGATGATCTATAGCAAGTGATGAAGGGGGGGGTTGTAACATGTAAAAGGAAATTAATACGAGTTAATAACATATATAGTTAAAAAATACTAAAAACTAAAAATTCATGTACTTCTATCTAAATGCATATGTTTAACATGTATTAAAAAATGTGCACCAAATCCTAAGATGGTTCTCTTGTATTCCTAGGAGGGATCATCACTGATGAAGTAGCTATGGCCATTTTCAATTGAACAATGATAAGAAATGTAATAATCATAGATGAAGGGTTTAGGGCCTTCAAAGGAAAAATAATGCAATCTAAGAGGAGTTGAGAAGAGGGTTTCAACTCAAAAGAGGAGATGAAAGTGAAGATGAAGATGTTGTACAACCCAAGTTGATTGAAAATTAGAAGATAATGAATATGAACTTAAGAAAATTATATTGTTAAAAACCATAGGAAGACATACTTCTTCCCTCTCTTGAACCACTGGTATTTTAGGTGCATTTATCAATTTTGTAAACCGCATTTATTATTGTATATAAAAAGACAAAAAAATACTACATCAATATGCATGTAATGTTTAATCATAATACATTTCAACAAATAAATTCTAGATCATGCTTAAATAAATCATTTTTAATATTGTCAAATAATTGTGTCAATTAAAATTGTGCTCAATTACATTTTTGACTTTTAGGTGTTTGCAAGGATGCCTCTCAACGTTTAGATGTCCTAGAGGATCCCTTTAACCCATAGGATATCCATGACATTGGTGGGGTTCCCTAAAAGAAACAAAATTAACATAAGAGATATCAATATATAATATTAAATATAAGTTAACAAATCTAAGTTTAATAAAATTCACATAAATTCAATAAAAATTGTAAATAAGAGGTGCACACAAAATATGATACTGCACTTCTTTCTAGGCCAAAGTCAATGTTTAAAAGCATGACATCATCAATCTAGGAAATATTATCCCCTAACAACCCCTATCAAACAAAAAATAAATATACATTAGAGACTCAGTATATATTATCAAAAAATATTTTGAATTAAAGGTATTATTCTATTTTAACATGTTATAAAATTTTTACCTTCAATATTGAAGCTACAAGTGCACCAGAAGTGGAAGGAATGTGTCATGGTGTACTAGCGCCAGTTGCTACATACTAAAATGTGTAATGTTCATGTATTAGTTTAAATTGATCTATAAATGAGAATTTATTTACATTTATAAGTTTTAAGTTATTAATAAATAAAATGTTATAAATAAAAATCAACTCACCTACATCTTCTTTGCACCAGAAAACACCATATTAATCAAGTCATCAATGAGGGCCACATCCTTTGTAGTGGAAATTTGACATCTAACCTCATAACATGTACATAAATTATGGGATGTGGAACCATCCTCATCAGAGTCAATATCTTCTCTTGAACATATATGCTGATAGTTGGGACACATGATAGATGGGCTTGCTAGAGCCTAGTGGTGCAACTAGTGATGAGATGAGTGGTGGAGTTGTTGGGTCAGCATGTGGTTCAAGAGGCTCTTCTAAATTTGTGCCATGCTGAATGATGACATTAGTCAATGAGGTAGCTTCTTGAATATTTTGTGCCTCCATAGAATCCTTGAGGGCTAGTGGGACCGTGAGGTGAACCCTAGGCTTAACAACTAGAGGCATGAAATTTTGGGGGTCTACTACTATTTGAGCCCTTGGTCTATCCTAGGAAGGTCCTCTACATCTACCCTATAACTCCCCCATGTTAGAGTAGTTTGGTCACTCACCAAGGATAAAATCACAATATAATTTCCTCAAAAAATATAGTGGAACCTCATAATTGTTACAAGGTGGTTAGTCTAAGACCATATACCACCGATCACAAAAAGTATTTTTGAGCTCAATGTGTTTACACCAATGTATAAGAAACCTCTTTGAATCAAGAGGTAAGGTCTCATTGGTTTTAGGGTTGATGAAAAGAGCACATATATATGCTTTACTTATCAATTATTCTTTAACCCATCATATGACAACCCAATAGAATAGAATGCATGATATGTATCCCTATACGTACCTTATTTTTTCACTTGTCTAGAAACTTCATTGGCACTATTGGCCAAAGGTTCTAGGATTGTGGCAAGGGATGAATGATGTTCATGCTCAAAGACCCTCAACCTACTCGCTAATTGAGAAATTTGGGTTATGTTTTGTAATAATTGATTTAATAGATCCTCTTGTGTGGTTTATAGAGGGTCTATTGGAGGGAGGGTTTTGAGGGTCTTCTTTTTGTTGACAATATAGAGGATTTCTCTCTTCAATAACTTTTTGTTGTGTGTTTTGTTGGGGACCAATATTTTTTTTCTATTGCATATATATTAATAACAAAAAGAAGTTACATCATTAGAAGTGTATCAATAAAGTATGAGAAACAAAAACACCACTATTAAAGTAACTGGATACAAACTACATTAGCCATTAATACATGTTGGCATATAGAAAAAACTAAACAGAATAAGTCAGATTATATGTCTAGGTTATGATCATCAAGATCATTAGGACCTTGATCTATGTCCTCTTCATTAAAATCAAAGGAGACTGAGTTTTAGCCAATGATTTCACGTGCTTTGAAGCTCAGGTCACAATTACACTATTTTCTCAGCCATAGTAATCCAGTTATCACAATACTTTAGTTGCTAGATGAATTCAGCAAGGGTGACTTTGAATTATCCTTTGGCTTTCATGGTAGTATATCCATATGCAATGTCTCCTTTGTCAATGGGAGGTTTTCCATCCCTCAAAATCTGTACAAATTTTCTCTCCTTCATTTTGATAATAACAGTAACCTACAAAGAAACATCAAGGTAGATGAGTCTTTGGAGAGACTCAGTGAGCTTTATTCCCTTCCTTGCGAGCACATCATTATTCAGAGCCTTCCAAACAGTCCATAATATAACAGAAGATAGAATAACCCAAAAATAATTACAAAATTTGCTGATGTTAACTTGCCCTGAGATAACATTTAGAACATTGAAATCAACATTGAATGTAAGGACAAACATCTTCCAAACTTTTGTAGCAAAGAAACATTCAAAAAAGACATGTAAAAAAAATTTAGGGTGTCTACAAACTATGCAAATGTTGGGGTCACCTCCCAGTTTACTGAAGGGAAACTTATGCAAGATGAGCTTCCAAAGAAAATGTGATATTTTGGGTTCTACTGGTTTGGTCTAGATATTGTCAAAGTATTTTTTCCAGTCCTCTTGCGAGGCATTCAAATGCCATTTAGTATTAGCATGTTCAATAATCTCGGGGCTGAAGGTCAAAAGGTTGTAGATATATTTAGATTTGACAAGGTGGAGGGGAGTCTTGTCCGGCCAAAGGACTTGAAAGGAGCATTGATCAGGGGAGAAACATTCTATATGGGATTTGAAATTGGAAAGGGTTGCCAAAAGGAGGGAATATGTTCTCCATTGAGAATTGGGGATAAGCATATCTTCCACTAACTTTTCCCATGGAATCACCCCCCTGTTGGAAAATATCTTGAAAGGTGCTGATTCCTTTCTCTAACCACTTTCTTGGAGAACAACCCTGCAAAAGGGCCAAAGGTTTACCACCATTTTTCAAATTCCACCACACAAATTTCTTACCACAGAAGATTCCTTTTCCTTCAATAGGACTAGAGAAAAAAATGAATTTCCTCACCAATTTCCAACCCTTCCAAATGGATTTGAAAATATTTGAACCCTGAACCATGACATTACTTTATATGGTAAGGAGATATGTGAAGCAAAGGTTGGACCAAGTTTTGGATCTAGAGGGGTGAGCTTGTGCAAGATTAATTTTGATCAAGATTTTCCATGGATCCTCTCCAAGAGCTACTTTTGCAATCCATTTTAAAACAAGGGAAATGCATTGAGTCTTGATGTCCTTAAGGCCTAAACCACCCCACATCTTCTCTCTAGTACACCATTCCCAAGAGAGAACATGAAATTTCTTATTTTCTTTACTATCTTCTTAGAGAAATTTTTTGATACATTTGTGTCCATAAAGCTAAATTAGTGCTAGTTAAATAGCCATGCAGAGGAAAAGTAAACAAAGTATGATGAAAGGATCTTTTGGAAAACTTGGACCCTCCCTCCAAAAGAAAGGAGCTTATTGTCCCATCTGTTTAATTTTTTGGCAATCCAATCTTTGATCCAATTCGTTAATATTTAGGTTAGCCGTAAAGGGAATGCTTAGATACCAGACAATATGATCAAGTCCTCACCATTCAAAGCCAAATTTTCCCCACTAACTTGGGGGATTAGGATCCCAACCTAGCATAATAGATTTGGACAGAGATATTTTACTCCCGGAGGCTAAGCAAAATAGATCGAGTTTATTCATGAGGTTTCCCATGTTATTCTCTTCTAGTATCAGCAGGATAGAGGTATCATCAACAAATTATATGTTAGAGACCTCCTCTTGGTTGGGAAGGGTGATGTATTTCACTCTTGGGGATAAGGTATCATCCCTAAGGATGTAGTGGAGGGAGTCTACAACAATAACAAACAGGGAGGTGACTAGAGGGAAACCTTGCCTGATAGACATAGAGAGCTCAAAAACTTTCGATCTCAATCAATTAACTTTGACTATAGCTTTGGCTCCCTGTAGAAGAATAGAAATCATTCTAAAAAAGTGAGGTGGAAGGCCTAAGTCTTCTAACATCATCAAGATAAACTTCCATTCAATCCTATCATATGCCTTCTCATAATTAATAAGTAACATTTCTCCCTGATGCCTTGATGCTCTATCCCAATCCATAGATTCCCAGCAAGTGATGAGGTTTTCCAAAATATATCTCCCTTTAACAAAACCTATTTGGGTATTATTAACTACTATGGGGAGTACAGTTTCACTCCTACCGGCCAGGATTTTGGCTAGTATCTTGTACCCAACATTTAGAAGGGTAATGGGTCTCCAATTCTTAATCAACATCTTGTTAGCTTCTTTGAGAATGATCTTGATTAGATCAACATTGATTTCAGGGCCTAGAATTCTTGCCGAATTAGTCTCATTGAAAAATTTGAGCAAGTCATTACATATCCATCCTAAATTATCTTTGAAGAACTCAACTGAAAGTCCATCTGGGCTAGGGCCCTTATCATTATCCATCTTGAGAATGGAGTTTTGGATCTCTTCCTTTGTGAGTTCCATGTTAATCATTTCTACATCCTCCTCTGACACCTTCTTAAGGATAATACCTTTAATTTTAGATCTAGCATCTTCCATATCAGATTCCTTATCTTCTTATGAGAAAAGATTGCAATAGAACTTAGAGAAAGTTGAAACAATATATTCTTGGGAGGTGATGAGAGTATCTTGGTCTCTGATACAGGAAATATTATCTCTAGCCTCCTTTTTCTTTAGGGCATGGAATAAAAATTTGGATCCTCTATCCCCAAATTCAACGAGTTGATTTTGGATCTAATTCTAGCTCCTATAATCTTTAAGTTTTGGATTTTCTTGAGGGAGTTTCTACACTTCATGAATCTTCTATTAAGGATGGGGTCCAAGGGGTTTTTTTCAATTCTCTTTTCAGCCTCTTGAAGGTATTCAACCAATATACATTCTTTCCTACTAGCATCTTTAGCCTTCTTCTTCTCCATTGTTTTAAACATCTCTTGCTAGGAAATGGAGGTTTGGGTCCACCTATCAATTTTAGATCTATGTTGGGAAACATGGGTATTATACCAAAAATATAATATTAATTTTTGATTGAACATCATCATCCTTAAGATGGGAGGAGTTGAGGGAAAAGCCCATTTTTTGGGAAGGTACAACATCATGGTTTTGGATCAGATGAATAAAAGAGAAGATAGGATGATGGTCTGATAGGGTAAAGGGGAAGACATTAACACAATTATCACCCTGAGGAGAGGAGGTCTCCCTCTTTTCCTCCTAATATTCAAACCATCCACACATTCTACAGGGTCTTTCTTGAGAGGTTTATTAGATTTTTTGTGCTTCCTGTACAAAATTGAGGAAAATTAAAAAGAGGCCTCATCTCCTAACTTGGAGCCACCCTGATCCTAGAAAATTTCACCTTCTTCCAACATAGGCTCCTCCCTATGACCAACATCCACCATTGTTGTATCCTTAGACATGGGAGTGTTCTATTCCTACATCCTCTCAATGAGAATTTCATTCCATAAATTTGGTGGAGGTGGGAGAGGAGGGGCAGGAATGACCACAAGTGAGAAGTCATTGAATTTGTTATTAAGATCCTTAGGAGGGGGAGAGAAACTATCCTCCTTATCACCAATTTGTTTAGTAACAACTAAGATTTCTTGAGGGGAGGAAGGGAATGAAAAATCCCTTGGGTTACCATTTCTATATAAGGAGAGAACTAGGGTTGTAGGTAGTTTTGAGGAAGGGGAATGACCTAGAGGGATGATAGAGTAAACCTTCCATTTGGGCTTGGTATTCATCTTGGTAGTTGTTTCTTTAGGAGAAATCTTCTCAAGGGAAACCTACTAGGCATTTTGGGTGTGATTCTTTGGTTTAGGGTTTTTTTATTCAGTCCAAAGTCAAGATCTTGTGCATTGGGAAGGTATTTCAGAGATTTAGGGATATCTGTGATCAAGGGAGGGGGAGCAGGGTTATCTACAAAATGGCCTTTCAATTTATCCAAGGTTGCGATGATAGTTTTAGATCCTTGCATACACGAGGGTGCGGGAGAATCAGGTTGAGCAGTAGATACATGAGAGTGCTCACCACCCTTGGTAGAGGAGGCAGTTTTTTGAATGTTGATAGGGACAAGGAGAGGAACTAGTGGTGGTGGAGTGCATTTCTTAAAAATAGAGAAATCAATTTTCTTGTAGCCCTCTTTCTTGCATAAGTAACAACTATTAATTCCACCCAAGATAGCTATAGGGAAAATGATAGGAGCTTTATCTAGGTCAAAATGGAGGACATCAAGGATGTCAATACTAGGTTTGAGAGAGACAAGAACATGAATATTGATATTAGGTATAAGAACATTCGATTGGTCTACTTTCAAAACCCTACCCACTAGTGAAAAGAGTGTATGGGAGTAGACTCAATCTAAAATATGGGAGGTTTCCAATAATCAACCACCTAGGGCATGATAAAGCTAGTATCTCATTGTGGGAGGCTTTGAGGGACCAAAGGATGACTCAAAACTCACAAGGGTTGACTCTCCAAAATTGCTTGTTAACAATGGCTTGTTGGGATTTAGGGTCACAAAAAAAAGAAACAAACCCTTTTGAAGCATTCTTCAATAGGAGAATTGAAACCCCATTTTAAGTCCCCAGACTTTTTGAAACTAGTCATTGAGAAAATTTCTAGACGAGATTTTAGCAACGTCTAAAGCAACAAAAAATATAGCACTGTTTCTAAGTCTAATATTTTCTTTCTCTATTACCAAATCTAGTTGAGGGTTCAACTTAATAACAAGCTTGGGAGGGGAAGAAACGTTACCTCCATCTCCTGCACTGGTGACAAATCCTTGGGTAGTGGAAGATAGGAACTAGGCTCCTCCTAGCAATGATCTTTCATTCTGAACTGCTTGTTTTAATGAGCGGGGTTGGCGAGGGATTTCTTTCTTTTCTCCATTCTCACTTTGGCCTCTAAAATCCTCTAGTATGGAAACAACCATTTTTTTATCCCACCGACTTAGGGTTAGCTACCACAAGTTCACTATAGATTGAGCCTTTTACATTATCAGCAGAGGAATTAAAAGATTTAGGATAAGATATGCCCTTTGTTGCCCCCAAAGAGGAAGATGCCATTAATGGTGATCTGACCAGATGAATGCGGGAGGATCAAAATTGTATGATGTCTTAACTTAGTTGTAGACTTCTCTTGATGCCATCTATCATGAATTTATATAAAAATAAATAAAATCAATCAATAAAATTTCTATTGCAATTAAATTTTAAACAAAAACAAAAAATGCACTGTTTTAGGTATACTAACCTGTGTGACGACTGTGGAGAACTTTAAGAGACCCCCCCCCAAAAAAAAGCATAACATTTTGGTGAATCAAACATTATTTTGGGGGAAAAAATTCATATCCGCGATTGTTTTTTTCAAAGTAGGAAAAAATAATAATTTGTATTGGTGATTTATTTCGTACCATAATAAAAATTTATAAAATTATGGCGCATATACTTTTATGCAGGGCCAAAATATATATTTTATGAGGCGAATGATTTGATTTGGAGGAAAAAAATTGTAACATGTGAGGCGAATGATTGACTTTACAAGGAAAAAATAATAATTTTATTGGCGAATAATTGGCTTTACAAGGGAAAAAAATTAATTGTACTGGAGAATTTTAAGAGTTGTGTGCCTCTCTTCGTGTGGGGCCAATGCCAAATGGAAACCCATTAAAGTCTAAAGATATACTTAATGCAACATCTAGTTGCGTTAATATCACCTTTTTTGGTAGCCAAGTTGTCAACCATTACTACACGATGGTATCGATAACCGTGACCACATAGGAACATACCGTAAATGGATTAATCAAGACTGTATGATTGATCATTAGATCAATGACTGAAGTTTTATTTCGGCCCCAATTTATTGAAGGAAATAAAAATCTCTAGGAAGTCTCTAGAATTAAGACATGTATAAAGCCTTAACATGGGCCTTGCAGAGTAGGTAAACTTCAGCGCTCGAAGACCTCTCTACAGAGCCTCCCCATCTACGCTCTTAGTCTTTTTAAAGTTCCTGGTAAACATGCTGATATTATTGAGAAAATTCAGAGAAATTTCTTGTGGTAAGGATTGGAAGACAAAAAGAGATTGGCTTTGGTCAATTGGGACAAGGTTTGTACTCCTAAAAAATGGGGAGGCTGGGCATTCGCCCTCTGAGAGTGACCAATGTGGCACTTTTGGCCAAACAGACTTGGAGGATTTTTGGGGAAGAGAGAGAATGGAATGAAATTATCCATAAAAAGTATCTCTTTTCTTTTTCCCACATCTCTGAGTTTTGGAAAATAGATCTGAAAGTGCAAGGTTCTTCCATTTGGAACAGTATCCAAAATTCTAAGGAGGCGTCTTTTAAAGGGGCTAAGTGGTATCTTGGCAATGGCAGAAGAATCATGTTCTGAGATGATTTTTGGTTCAAATATTGTCCTCTTAGCTCTATCCCCACCTTTCAACCTTTCATTAACTTCTCTATTCAAAGATTTGGGTCTAGGGTTAGGGACTACTGGAGGAATGGTTCATGGATTGACCTCTCCTTAGTGGATGAAGCGCTTAAGCCCTTGATGCTAGATCTGATGATCTGGAAGGTTAAGTCATCTAGAGAAGATGAGTTTTTTGGGGGTATTCTTCCTTCTGGTGTCTTCATTGTGGCCTCTTGCTCTAAGCTCTTACTGAAGTAGACAGATCCTCTCCCCTTTTGGGCTCAGGTGTGGGACAAAAGTTTAATTCTAAAAATTAATATTTTTTTTGGCTGGTTTTGCAGAATAAAATTCTTACTATAGACAACCTCCAAAAATGTGGTATGATTTTTAGTAATAGATGTTTCCTTTGTGAGAAAGTTGAAGAATCAGTCTTCCATCTCGCCATTGATTGCAGCTTGCTTGGGAAGTATGGTGTCTTTTGTTACAATGCTGGCAGATTAACTAGTTTTTTCCCAACAATATGGAGAATTTCTATTTGCAATGGAGAAAAGTGGAGGTCCCCATGGATTAACAGTTGTGGAATCTTATTGCACCCCATGTGATATGGAGTTTATGGAGAGAATGCAACGACAAAGTATTCAGGAATAATGAACTCCCGCCTGTGGTGATTGTTGAAAAGATTAAGAGAATTCTCAGGGAAAACTATAGCTCGTCGACTAGTATGATGTTGGACTTCAATGCTAGTGTTTTCAATGTTGGGCCCATAAATAAAACCTCAACTCAAAGGGAGAATTCCATCTAGCTCTCTCCCCCATAGGGATGGATTAAAATAAACTTTGATGGTGTTGCGAAGGGCAACCCGGGCCCGGCAGGTTGTTGTGGGATTATAAGAGATTACATGGCTAATTGCTTTACTGCTGTGGTGATGCCCATTGGGGTGCAAACCAATCACATTGTAGAAGCCATGGTTCTTCTACAAACCCTTAAAATTATTAAGAAAGAGATGGCTCAGAATGTTTGGATTGAAGGAGATTCAATGAATATATTAAGGTGCATCAATACAATTACTAAACCATCATGGTCCATTAAGATGATAATCAAGGAAGCTCGGATAATTATTATGTCTTTTAAGCAAGTCATTATTTCTCATGCTTACCAGGAAGTGAACTGTACTGCCAATGAGCTGGCCAAATTTGTGGTTAAAGCTAAGGACATCATGATCTGGCACAGATGTAGCAATCTCACCATTGATATGAAAGCCAAGTTGGCTTTTGACATGTCTCAAAGAAAAATGATGGATTGGGAGCATCTCAAGAAATTATGATGATAAGACACATTTTAGCGAAACATGTTAATATGATTATGAAAATTGGTTCCTTTCCTGAGATTACTAATTGTAGACATGAGTTAATCTTTGTTTATTTCAAAGTTGCCTTTTCTTTCAACATTTGGTTTTTCTCTGCTTATGCTACTGTCATAGTTATTGAGATCATGGGTGGCGGGCTAATCCAAAGGGAACCGAAGGATTGTGCAAAATGGAAAAACATGTCAGAGGTCTGGGAAATTCTCAGAAAGGGAGGTCTTACTACTTATATGGAATGGTTGCATGGGAGTAAACACAACACAATGAAAATGTTTGCTGAGTCCTAGAAAGATGGGGCGGTTACTATAGTTGGTCTCACTATGAACATAATAGAGGAACTCATTGCTGAGGTGTCCAGGCTGAGCCTCAAGGGTGTCAAATTTTACAGAGAATAAAATTTCACAAAAGGCCATCCGATGTTTCCCCAAAAGCAAGGTTGAAGGGCAGAGTTTGGTGAAAGATTCCAGCAGCTACTATGATGTCACTACTTTCAAGGAAATCTGGGTGATGGTTATGATGGAGATAATGGAATATGTCACCCTTGACGGTAGGTTTAAACATGCCCATTCCTACCATTTTGTGTTACTCTACCATTTTCATCATAAGATTAGGGTGTCTTTGCCTTACTATATCCTTCAGTCCCTCCGCCTTAGTATTTCTCAGCATAGAAAGAAAGAGAAGAAACCCATCCTACATGAGGGGCTTATTCTCCTCATTGTAGAACACATTAAGCAGATTACCATCTCTAGCCCTATCATTTCTTCACCCAAAACCTCTAGCTTGGCTAAGAAACGTATTAGGGAGACAATTGTTAAAGAGGAGAATCCTTCTGGAAAAAAATTAAAAAAGGATAAGGATGTGGGTATGGATACTAACACCACTACTGATAGTGCAGATAGTTATGAGGACATGACTAATTTGACTAAGGAAGGTAGTGATGCTTCAACCTCGGTGTCGAATATGGCTTCAGGGGATTATGAGAATATGGAGGAGGAGGCTGTTGGTACTATGGAGGTGGAGAATACCTTTGGGATCAAGAATAACAATGATGATGACAAGAAAGAGGAGGATGTTGGTGGTCAATAGGTCCCCATCTTGGTGGAGTATGATAGTTCTGAAGAACATGATGTGCCCATCTCCCCTAAGATGGAGGTTATCATGGAGGTCTGTTCAGATATTCAGAAGGATGCCCCTAATGTAGAGAATATTTCCCCTAATGCGGAGATGGTTTCTCCTGCTACCAAGTAAGTCAATGTCCCTGCCCATTCTCGGAACACTCCCTTTGCCAAAACTGTGGATATGCAAGAATGAAATATTGAACTGCTCAAAGAAGATATGAATGACAAAATTGACCCTCCCTTCGGGGTTCTCCAGACTGCAAAGGCAGCTTCTATGTACTCATTTTGTTTGTTGAAATTGGTCTTTCAAGAAATTAAAAATTTGAATTTAAAATGTCGTTCTATTTCGGCTAAGGTTGATTCTTTGCAGGAAAGGTTGGAGTCTGGTTAGAACACTTTGGATGGCAACATGAACAATGACAGGGATAAGAAGGTGCATGAAATGCAAGTTAGAATGGATACGTTGGAGAATGCCATGAAGAAACATATGCAGGATAATAACATGTTCATGGGTTTTGCCATGGACTATTTTCTGACCATCAAAGCAGAGCTGGATGATGGTTCCCTAGCAAGAAACCTAAGGAGGATAATGAGGATATGAGAGAGGAGGGCCTAGGTAAACATTCCTGGTTTGCTAAAAGGAGAAAGATCCAACATAGAATCTAGGAGCTTTTCGACTTCAATGCTACCATAAAAAAGATCTCTGAGGTGAAGAAGGAAGCAAATGAAACTCGTAAAGAGTTTTCTTAGTGTTCTTGGTTCCTGGTGCTGTCCTTTTTTGTTTCTCCCTGGTTGTCATTCTTTTGTTGGTGTTTGGTTTTGAGGTTTTTTCTACTAGTTTTGGTTCTGGTGGACTGGGTCCCAGTCTTGTTTCTCTTTAGTATGCTTAACGCTTAATCTTTTATTCTATACTTGTACGGGATTTTGGGTCCCCCTTTAAAACTTGTTTTTTCCTGAAATCAAAAACATGGGCCTTGCACGATAACTTATAAGAAATAAATGTCTAGTCAATGACCACTAACAGTAGTTGTGACATTCTCTAATTGTTATCCACTCATCACACATGGATTAATCGAGACCATATGATTGATTGTAGATCAATGATTGAAGTTTTATTTCGGGACCAATTTCTTGAAGGAAATAGAAATCTCCAGGAAGTCTCTGGAATGAAGACACGTATCAAGCCTTAACATGAGCCTTGTACGGTAACTTATAAGAAATAAAGAGATATCATTTAATTAAGATTAGTTTGATTGTAATTTTCTAATGAACTATAATATATTAATAGATTTTATGCCAAACTTATATATTAATAAATTTGCACCTAAGTAAATTTAATTAACTATAGTCATCTCTCAGTTCAAAAACCATTTTTGAAGTAGTAGGTCCTAGGTATATGAACTGTTAATGCCCATTCTATTTGAAAATTCCTCAACAGATTCTACTTCTTATATTTTTTTGATTCTCTATCCTTTTTTTGAATTGTATTTTATTTTCCCCTTCCATGCACCATCTGCATCTCTGGAATTCTTGGTCTCTTGTAGATTATAAATCTTGTATATATTGTAAATATACTTATGATGAAGTACAAATTTAGAATAATATTATAACACATCACACTTCAAAAATTAATCAATTACATTTGCCTAAATTACAATCGCCAATGCACTCAGTAGTCTAAAACTTTGCTATCAATCCGAATTGAGATACCAGAACAAACCAATTCACCAAACCAAATTATGTACAATAACATTGATCTATGAATGTATTTATACCAATCCTTTTTGGAAAATTTGGTTGAAAGCTTATATGGTATACAAATATTTGGTGAAGCCCACATCATTATAACACGTCTTATGTAATTTGCAAGGCGATTATGGGTCATCCAATAATTTGCTATGATTAATAGAGT
>BSBK01011547.1:2500-47500 GCA_027943335.1 Chamaecyparis obtusa | reverse complement strand
GAACATGTAATTGGAGGTATTGTTTTTTAAATGATTTTTTAGTATAAATTGTGGTTTAAAAATAGATGATTGATTTTTTGTTGAAAAGATTTTGGAGACTAATTTTATTGTTTTATTTGTTAGTTGAAAAGGACATGAAATGTTGTATTTTATTAAGTTATTTTGAGTTAATATATTTTTTGAAATTAAATTATGTAAATTTTTGTTATGAATATTTTTGTTTAAGTTCTATGGTCTGTCATTAGAATATGAAAGTAACAAATAGGGAAAATTTGTACACTATTTACTTGTCAAGTCTTCCACTTAAAAATTTAGGTTTAAGTCTATATAGTCAAATATGATACCACATCTAGATACTTTTTTGGCCAAGTTGGTAAAAAAGGTACAAAAATGTGGAAGATTCATAATTGTGCACGAATGTGACTAAGCTCCCTACAAAATGTATTGTTGAGCAAATTTTAAAAAATGGAAAACACAATAAATTTTCCCAAAATTTTTGCCATCTGTTCTTCATGATCGACATATTTTGTGGTTGAAAACCACAAAAAAAATTTAAAAAAATTGTTATGTTTTCGCAAATCAGAAAAAAAAAAAATTGACATTTTTTTTGTCTTTGGTGCATTTTGTAGGGACCTTAGCCGTTGTAGTTCTCTAGGTCATGTTTATTGGCGTGCTAATGTGGCATCACATAATTGGTTGCTTTTTGAAAAATTGTAGTATCTTTTTGAGGATATGTATTGACATACACTTGTTGTGCTTCATTATTAGACTAATTATTTTCTATTCCCATCCCCACTTCACGTCCCAGTGCCACTACCAGCTCGTGGTTGTAGTACACAAGCATTAAAAGTCATTTTAAGTAGGTATCAACAACTTGAAATAACCACTTTCTGATCCTTATGTTCATAACCTATCCTAGAGCATGTATAGTTATTATCTAGAAACCAGAACAATAACTATAAAGTAAATCACAAACCCCAAAAAATGATGTAAAATCTAATATACAAAAATCTGATATATGAAATGAACTATAATAACTACTATTATACTTCCCCAGATAAATTTATTTATTATTATTTTTAATTTGTTGATCAACGAAGTATGCCTTTTGTGTTGAATATCAAATAGTGTAAGTTTTCTCTTTCTGTTTTTACAATTAATTATTAGTTGCTTTCAAGTCATAAGGTTCATTTTTTAGAAAATAAGAGGCGATGAAATCCTGTACTGCGAAAGAATATTTCGCATCATAACATTTTCACTCTTCATCAGAATGGGACAACATAATTCTTAGTCCTTGCTTTTGCTAGGCATATTTGTGATATTTCATCTTAACTTAGTTGCAGACCGCTCTTGACACAATCTATCATGAATTTATATAAAAATAAATAAAATCAATCAAAAAAATTTCTATTGCAATTAAATTTTAAACAAAAACAAAAAATCCATTGTTTTAGGTATACTAACCTGTGTGACGACCATGGAGAAATTTAAGAACCCCCCCTAGAAAAAACCATAAAATTTTCACAAATCAAACATTATTTCGGGGGAAAAAAATTCATATCCAAGGCAATTGTTTTTTTTTCAAAGTAGGAAAAAATAATAATTTGTATTGGTGATTTGTTTCGTACCATAATAAAATTCCATACAATTCTGGCGAATATACTTTTATGCAGGGCCAAAATATATATTTTATGAAGTGAATGATTTGGTTTGGAGGAAAAAAATTGTAACATGTGAGGCGAATGATTGGCTTTACAAGGAAAAAAAATTAATTTTATTGGCGAATAATTGGCTTTACAAGGGAAAAAATTAATTGTACTGGAGAATTTTAAGAGTTGTGTGTGTCTCTTCATGTGGGGCCAATGCCAAATGGAAACCCATTAAAGTCTAAAGATATAATTAATGCAATGTCTAGTTGTGTTAATATCACCTTTTTTCGTAGACAAGTTGTCATCCATTACTGTGTGATGGTATCGATAATGGTGACCATGTAGGCACATACCATAAATGGATTAATCAAGACTGTATGATTGATTGTTAGATCAATGACTAAAGTTTTATTTTGGGCCCAATTTATTGAAGGAAATAAAAATCTCTAGGAAGTCTTTGGAATAAAGACTCATATAAAGCCTTAACATGGGCCTTGCACGGTAACTTATAAGAAATAAATGTCTAGTCAGTGACCACTAATAGTGGTTGTGACATTCTCTAATTGCTATCCACTCATCACACATGGATTAATCGAGACCGTATGATTTCTCATAGATCAACAATTGAAGTTTTATTTCGGGACCAATTTCTTGAAGGAAATAGAAGTCTCCAGGAAGTCTCTAGAATGAAGACACGTATCAAGCCTTAACATGGGCCTTGCACAATAACTTATAAGAAATAAAGATATATCATTTTATTAAGATTAGTTTGATTGTATTTTTATAATGAACTATAATATATTATTAGATTTTATGTTGAACTTATATATTAATAAATTTGCACCTAAGTAAATTTAATTAACTATAGTCATCTCTCGGTTCAAAAACCATTTTTGAAGTAGTAGGTCCTTGGTATATGAACTGTTAATGCCCATTCTATTTGAAAATTCCTCGACAGATTCCACTTCCGATATTTTTTTGATTCTCTATCCTTTTTTTGAATTGTATTTTATTTTCCCCTTCCATGCACCATCCCCATCTCTAGAATTCTCAGTCTCTTGTAGATTATGAATCTTGTATATATTGTAAATATACTTATATGATGAAGTAGTTTCCTGATTTTGGCTAGAAACTTTTCTACCATCAAAGTACGATGATATGGTTCTACGTTTTGTACCCATTGAATAAAAATGAACTCAAAATTATAGACAAATAGAGGTGAAACCTCAGGAAAATTTAGAATAATATTATAACACATCACACTTCAAAAAGTAATCACTTACCTTTGCCTCAATTACAGTCGCCAATGCACTCAGTAGTCTAAAACTTCGCTGTCAATCAGAATTGAGATACCAAAACCAACCAATTCACAGAACCAAATTATGTACAATAACACTGATCTATGAATGTATTTATACCAATCTTTTTTGGAAACTTTGGTGGGAATCTTATATGGTATACAAATATTTGGTGAAGCCCGCATCATTATAACAAGTCTTACATAATTTGCAAGGTGATTATGGGTCGTCCAATAATTTTCTATGATTAAAAGAGTTGACAAAAATGAAATTGGTTTGAGATACACATCCACAAAATACCAGGCAAATTTGGGGCCTCCTCTAAATATATCTTTATAAAACCATTGGTGAATATAGGTCATCGATTAAGACAAGCTTTGGAAATTGTAGGCGAATATTTTCAATTTACCGTGTCCAAAAGTTAGATTTGATAGGCGATATTGTGAAAGAAAAGGATGAAATTATATAAACTAATGGGTGATGGGCCTGGGCATTTGACCCAATGTTTATAAAGATTCAACATTACAGTCAGCCTGATATACACACTATATTCGCCAAAGTTCGAGTCGCCGACTTGAGACATTCGCCAATTGGCAAATATTTGCCACTAAAGTTATCCCTGGTGACAACATGACATGGTGGAATTTTTTATAAATGCTAATTTTTTTCTAAATTAATGAAAAAATGATTAGGTTCTATATTGTTTTGGCTCTCACTGCCACTCTCAACATGTGCCCAAGGGTTTCAAATGAACTTTTAGGCTACAACATTTTTTTTAATTATTTATAAAACTTGACTGGGTTTTTATCTAATAAAAACCTAATTGGGTTGTTTCAATTTAGGCTTAGTAATTACCAATCCATAACTTGATCAAGTTATTTCAAATGAAAGAAACCTAATCAGGTTATTAATATTTTGGGGTTTTCTAGTAGGGTGGCCACATTTTTGCACACCATCTTGGTCCACTTACCCCCCTCTCTCTATTCAAGTCTCTCTCTCTCATTCTGTATTTTCTGTATTGATTAGGTTATATATTGTTTTGGCTCTCTCTCTCTCTGTATATATATATATAGAGAGAGAGAGATCACCAATGATTTCTAAAACTACATAAGAATTATAGACTAAAAGTCACACCAAAATCTCCATACAAATCTTGAAAAAATTAGGAATTTTTCTTTTTAATTAAAATACTCATATTATAATTTTATTTTATTTTATAACATGTCCATGCAAACTATAAATATTCCTACCTTATCCACTCCACAATAACTCCACCATCTCATATTCTTTTTCATTGATCAACTCTCATCCACCATAAAAGCTGTTATAGTTGCAACTAGTGACTTTCACAATAATTAAGGCATAATTACAAATTATTAAATCAAAATAATGTGACAATAAAATATAATTAAATAGTTAAATATATGACAATAAAATATAATTAAAAATACAAAAAATGAAAAGATAAAGTTGAAATGCTTTTTCTAAACACATAAAAAATATCAATAACCAACAATCTAATCTATTATCTAGGTTAAACTATTTTATTTTAAATATCATTTCATTTGGAATTGGTATGAACATGTAATTGGAGATATTGTTTTTAAAATGATTTTTTAGTATAAATTGTGGTTTAAAAATAGATGATTGATTCTCTGTTGAAAAGATTTTGGAGAGTACTTTAATTTGGAGACTAATTTTATTTTTTTATTTGCTAGTTGAAAAGGACATGAAATGTTGTATTTTATTAAGTTATTTTAAGTTAATATATTTTTTGAAATTAAATTATGTAAATTTTTGTTATGAATATTTTTGTATAAGTTCTATGGTCTTTCATTAGAATATGAAAGTAACAATTAGGGAAAATTTGTACACTATTTACTTGTCAAGTCTCCCACTTGAAAATTTAGGTTTAAGTTCATATAGTCAAATATGATGCCACATCTAGATACTTTTTTAGCCAAGTTGGTAAAAAAGGTACAAAAAGATGGAAGACTCATAATTGTGCATGAACACGACTAAGCTCCCTACAAAATGCATTGTTGACCAAATTTTAAAAAATGGAAAACACAACAAATTTTCGCAAAATTTTTGTCATTTGTTCTTCATGATCAACATATTTTGTGGTTGAAAACCACAAAAAAAAATTAAAAAAATTGTTGTGTTTTCGCAAATCGGAAAAAAAAAATTTGACATTTTTTTTTGTCTTTGGTGCATTTTGTAGGGAGCTTAGTCGTTGTAGTTGTATGCACCCTAAAATGGTCGCCTAGACTTTGGGCCCCCATTCAACAATTTATCAAATTCCTTAATCAAGATTTTCAAAAATCAGCATTTTTTAATAATATCAATTTCTTTGATCAAATCTTATTTCATCATTTTCGATTATTCCTTAGGCTAACCATTTTATCCTAAGTCTTTATTTAATTAAAAGGAATATTTCCTCCTCTTTTAATAAATAAAAAGCCCCCACTTTTCCTCTTATCCTAAGTTGCACAAATAAAGCATTATTCTTATTTTATAAAAAGGGAAAAAGCACTTTTTGTCTCATATGGACACAAAAGTCAACTCTTATTTTCTCATTGGAAGATATTTGTGCACATGGATTGCTCCTCTTTGATGCTCCACTGTTGATTAAATCTTTTTCCTCTTAATCTCTATGGTCCATTCCTTTTTCATTTCCTATAAAAGGAGAGCTCTCTTCTTCATTTTGATATGCATTTTTTATTACTAATGTTATGCTACATGTTTTCTAGGTCATTTGGAGCTCTTTGAAGACATCCATGCATCCAAGCTTTGAAGACATTGTTATTGCATCTTATTTAATTTGCTTTCATAGTTGCATAATCATGGCATTCTTAGTATAGATTTCCTTTATGCAATAGATTAATCTCACATAGCTTAATTAGGAGGGATTGTAAGACTTGTACTTTCCTTGCATAGTCTAGCTTGTACTTTCTTTTCATAGATTAGATTTCCTTTCAAGCATTGCATTGTTATCATTTAGCTTAGCTTGCATCTTCATTCTTAGCTTACTTGCATTGCATTTCATTTGATTCTTGGAGACATTGGCACTCTTGCCCTTGTCTTCATTTGAATCTCTCATTATGTGGTTGACTAGCAAGGTCATTAGCTTCATAGCTCTAGCTGAGAGCAATTTTACAATCTTGCAACTCCATACATAGAGAGCTATGGATCAATTTGTGAGGGCTCATTCTTGAGTTTCCTTGCATGTAAGGATTCATAGAAGTGCACTACTTTTGTCTCTACATTTTTGGTGCCCACCGTGGGGCAGAGTAGATTAGCTTTGTCCTTTAAATTTTGCATTTCCATCATATTTTTGGTGATTTTTGGACATTATTCACGGTCTCTAGGTTTTCTGTCTTAGTGTATCACGCAATAATTCTAGGAATATCGCGCGATAGTTCTCTGTATACATGAGCGATACTTCACCTGTCAGAAATATCGCCCACTTATTTCAGGAATTGTCGCCTGGTCTCGGATGAAGTATCGCTTGGGCATAGAGCAGAGTATCGCTCAGACTAATATTATCACCCCAGTGCACTGAGAAGTGTCACGTGATAATTTTGGTGTCTGGAGTCTATTTTTGTACCCGGCAGTGAGCCTTTTTGAGGTTTTTTGGCTGAATCTTGATTTGGTTAGCTTGTTGTTTCTATTTCCTGCACTTAGACAGAATTAATTTGCATAGTTGTACTCAGTTTCTTACACTTTCATTTGAATTTTTGATCTAAGCGCGTTGCGTGGATTTGAGGTATTTATTTTCATCTCTATAACATTTGGATTTTGGATCTAAAAAGAACCTCTCATGTGTTTGGCTTGGATGTTTACTTGCTTTCATAGGCACATCTCTTTTATGCTCTTAATGGTGAAGGAAAGAACATAGATTTATTTTTACAATTTTGTGTAGGTGAATGCTTCTTGGTTTCCAATATCAAACATCTCATTGAGTGATTGGGGGCATGGTTTCATTCCTTGTTTATATAGGGAGTTAAATGCACCACTTTGTGGACTCACTCTATGTTTGCTTGAAAAGTTAAATATTTCATTGATTCAACCCTTTTTCATTTGTGAGTTGTATTGATAAGCAACTTTAGACTACTTTTGATTGATCTTGTTAGCTAAATTGGGTTTTGGACTCGCTTATTTCTAATCAACCCTCATTACCGCCCTTTGGATGCAAGGTCAGCATTCATACATAGGGGAGGGGTCTACTTGAAAAGAGTGTTAAGTGTTCCAAAAGTTTCCCCCTTTTTATGCTTTCTTGATCTCATTAGTTTTCTAAGGTGTGGACTTGCCTTGAGTTTGTGTGAGGAGTTAAATGTTCCACTTTTTTTGGACTCACTTCACACTCACTTGAAGAGTACTTTTGATTGAGCTTGTTAGCTAAATTGGGTGTTCGAATCGCTTATTTCTAATCGCCCCTCATTATCGCCCTTTGGATGCAAGGTCAACATTCATACATAGGGGAGGGGTCTACTTGAAAAGAGCATTAAGTGTTCCACAAAGTTCTCCCTTTTAGGCTTACTTGATCTCATTAATTTTCTAAGGTGTTGACTTACTTTGACTTTGTGTGAAGAGTTAAATGTTCCACTTTTTGGACTCACTTCACACTTACTTGGCGAGTTAAGTATTCCACCTCTAGTGCTTTAAATACTTTTGATAATGGATTGCTTGGAGCTACTTGGATCTTGGATTGTTCTAACTTTGTTGGGCTAACAAGTTGTGGTTGTAGGTGCATTTGCTTAAAATATTTTGCTAAAAGAACGCATGTTAAAGCCTTAAATGCACAAGGGCTACTAATGGTTTTTGCAGGGCTGCCCAAAGCATAAAAACCCAAATCAAGTGCTTGTTTAATTTCTTTCTTTATTGAGTGCGACATATACTAGTTGTTTCATTTCATAGGCACTTAATATCTTGTTGTAGGAATTCTTGGGTGGTAGGAGAAGTATGCTCTTCACCCTTGTAGTGAACCAAAAAATCTTGACCCATCTTTGGATTTTGAAAGCAAGAGGGTAATTGAACCTTTTCTTGGTGTGTTTGGGAGAAGGCTTTGAGATAAAGGAGTATGTTCTTCACCCTTGTGGTGAAACAAAATCCTTGAACCTCATAAGTTGATCCATTTTTGTTTAGATTTTTAGAATCCTTTAGCGGACCTGCTCTTAAGAAATCAAGAGGAACGACCCAAGTGGGGACAAGCTTATTGCCGGCTATTTCGACCCACTATAAACTCAAAGCTATCAAGGACACAAAACCTTGGTAGACGTAGTGCTTGTCTTTTCTTGATGTGAGTACTTGTGGGATTGTGACCATGAGGAAAGTATTGAGCAAGAATGCTTAAGGTACTCTTGAGGTTGTGAGGTCCCAGTCCTTTTTGAGGAGCAAGAGGGGTACTACAAATGGAAGCCCTTATTAAGAACCATAGTTAGAGGCCACCCTATTTTGCCGCTTAGCTTCTTGGTGCAAGGATTGATCCAAGTGGAATAACCCGGATCACCCCAAGATTACTCACCATATGTGTTCCTTTGGTTGTGTCTTTGGCACTTCCATGACAAAGCCAATATCTATTATGGGCAACCACTTTGTGTGAGGCAAGGGAGCATCAAGTGTGGGCCAAGTTGTTAAGTATTGAGCCTTGACTTTCTAGGATAGATATTTCTTGAAGTGTCTTCGATTGTGTAATACCAGTGCCAACATTCTTGAACATTCAAACAATCAATAGATTCATAGGGTGTTTTTCTATTTTGATATCACAAGTGTTTGTCTTGGCAAGGTTGCTTTTTCCCTTGTTTCAAGTGCTTGAAGACATGTTTGATCCCATACTGTTTGCAAACCTATCAATCTACTGTTGTCATTGTGATTGGAATCAAAAAATCAACCCTCAAACTGAAAATTTTGATCAAACAGACCCGAAAATGCAAATTTTACACAATTTTGGTCAAGAGTTGAACAATTCTTCAACAATATCACCTTCTTTGAGAAGAAATATCGTGCGATAGTTCATTTCCTCTAGTTTATTGCTCGACCTACCTGGAGTATATCGCTTGGTTATTGTGAGATCTATCACTTGGTGAAAGGCGAAATATCACCTTAGTGAGAAGTATTGCCTGGTTAGCCTGGAAAGTGTCGCCTAATAATTTTCTACTATGTACCTAGTTTTAGTCATTTCGCAATTGCTTTTAGTTGGCTGGGTCTTTAGGAAGGTAACTTATCCTACCACTGGAAGCCTGTCTTTACCCTGAATTTTTGTTTTAGCCCTCTAGGGGTAGTGTCATTCGATTTACAAAGTCACCTTGGGAAGAATTGTCAAGTTAGAAGATTATCCCTATTGAGAAAGTATATCTCTAGACTTGTTAGTAACATTCTTGGAGAATTCTAGTACTCTTTCTGTCCAAATCATTTCCGCTCAAATTCAATTTCACTTATACAATTTGGCTAAGTCCATCCCCCTAGTTCAAACGTGCAAGGATATTGATCCTTTGATTTTAGCACCTCTTTGACAGTGTTGGTAACGCCATTTGCAATTTCTGAACTTTAATTATCCTAGTTTGGTGATTGACACTTTGAGAGATCGTCTTATCTTCAAGAATCATTTTCTTTCATGTCAATTACAAGGTACCAAGTGAATCAAGGAAAATGACCCCTGGTTGTCTTTAATCAGTTACCCTTAGTTAAGACTCGTCAACAGCGAAAGGAAAAGGAACCCATTTTCGATCAATCCCCTAAGAGTGAGTCTGAGGTTTGTTTTGACCCAAAGAGTAATCCCAATGAATTGAGTTCCTCTTTAGCACCTTTTTCATCAAATATGGATATGAGTTATACTTTCACTAGACAACAAAGAGAAGCAATGAATCAAACTCTTAATGAAATGTTCCAACAACATAGGGGTAACACGATGTCTGTTGGGTCTTCTTCTGATAGTCCACCTGGATCACCTCCTATCAACACAAGGTATCTAGATGCTCATCAATGAGCTAAGAAACATCATAGGCAAGCTTACTCAGATACACGGTCACAACATGAAGACCAAAAAAATGAATCTGGTGATGCTCATATCAATGCAGCTAATGTATCTAGACATTCAAGACAACCTTCTCCACTTAGAGACACCTCACGATGCACAAGTGATAGGTTGAAGTGCATTGAGAGGGAGAAACAAGCCTTCTTGGATGAACAAGCTACTAAGGAAGAAAGGTTCAAACAATTGGAGGATGAGGAATGAGCTTTGCGAGACATAAGGAGAAGAGCTGCACAAGAAGAACGAGATAGGCTCCTAGCGCAACAACTCCATGATCAATTCAACAATAGGGGTACCAATAGTGGAACCAACTCTCCACCATCTACTCCCTCACCAAGTCCAAGAAGAAGGTCAAGGACTCCATCAAGATCACCTAGTCCTAGAGGAAGAAGGACTTCTTGGTATAACCATCATAGGAGACAATCACCTCCTAGACATTCAAGACAACCCTCCCAACGAGCTCATCATGGCTCTCAACATGGGGGAAGTAATGCCAATGTTGACACTATCGATTTCATGATAATGCAACAAGAACCATCCTTCCAACAATATGTGGAGAAGTATGTGGAGCAAAATAAGGATCAGTTCTTAGAAAGTCTGATCAATAAGGGTGCAAAAGTCCCATACAACTTTGATGTGGACCAAAAGATTAAGAAGAAAAACCCTTCAACTAATGAGGTGATTAAGCAGATGCAAAAGACAATGGAAAAAATGATGGCTCCTAAGAGTTCCTTCAACTTGGACTCCATATGCCCCAATCCCATTGACAAAAGTCTAGTTGTAATACCCCAAAAATGGGCTATAAGTTCATTAACCTCCTACATCGACAAATTGAACAAAATTGACATCAAAGTCCTAACCTAAGGCACACTAAACATCATCGAATCATAATTGATTATCTTAAATTTTGCATTGGGGAATATTCCTAGCAATATTCCTAATTATCTTAATTATCTTTAATTTAATGATTATTTGGTGATAAATCACATTTATCCTAAGTTTGATTAATTGAATATTTTCATATTTAATTAATTAGATTTAATATTTGCCACTTAATTGTGTAATTAAATTTAATTCTATCTATTATTAATTGTATTATTTAATTTTGACAATAAATCAAAATTCTTATCTTTAATTGATTAAATTCTTATTTAATTAATTAAGCATGTTGTCATTATTTAATAATATAATTTTTAATAAAAGTTTGATAAAATAGTTAATTAACCCATAAATTAATTATTTTATTTCAAAAAGCAGTTAAGTTGAGAATAAATCACTTTATTTATTTATTTAATTCTTAATTATTATGCATATTCAAAAGAAACGGTTAAACTCCAAATCAGAAAATCAATGCAAGTTATTGACTTTTTGGAACTCAACATCCTTTTGGAGTTCAAAAAGCTAATCTAAACTCTAATTTGAGTTAAAAAGTTATTTTTGCATGTTTTTGCATATTAACTATCTTTCATGATCAGATAACTCAAAAATCAAGATGAGTTAATTTGAGTGATTTATGGCTTTTATCCATGCACCTCCAAAGCCCTGGATTTCTATAAATTAAAGGCTTCATCTCTTCATATCTTATCTCATATTTTGCACAATCACGCTGGAGAATTGGAATTGAAGAATCAAAGCTCTTGCGAATCGACATCTTTGTGAGATCAATCTTATTTTTGCATTCATATTACATATCATTGTTAGATTAGCATTGCATATCAATTTTTCAATAGCATTCATAGCATATCAATTTCATCTAGCATAGATTCATATCGGTTTTTATCATTCTTATTGCATAGAAAATATCAAAAATATAGCTTAATTGCATTCATTTTCATATCCATCTTTTGCATTCAAATCCTTCATTTAGGTGTCGTCTAGGTCACTGATCTCGATAATAATCTGAGAACATTAATCTCGCACCTACTAGAAGGCAGTAAATCACTTGGTTAGTTTAGCTTTCAATTTTGCACGATTTTGATTATAGCTAACCTCTAATGTTTTACTGAGTGTTGTGTCTACAGATAGGGTACAATTTTCACACACACACTAGTTATGATTGAATTTCCTAGAAAGGTTGAGTTCCCAACTTATGACAAATATGATGGCATTGGTGACCCTCATGACCATGTTAGACAATTTTATATAATGAGCTTTTCTTTTCATCATGAAGACTCCTATTTAATGAGGTTATTCCCAAGGAGTCTAAAAGGTCAAGCTATGGAGTGGTTCACCAACCTTACTCCTCCAGTGAAGACATTTAAAGAACTTGTCCAAAGATTTGTCCAACATTTTTCTTACAATCTATCAAGGTTAGTCACAATGCTTGATTTGTGCAAACTCAAACAAAATCAAGGAGAACCTTTTGTCACCTTCTTGCAAAGATGGAGATGGTTGTGCTCGAAGTATCCTAGAATGATTCCTGAGGAAGAAAGAATAGACATAATTGTGAGCAATTTAATACCAGAGCTAAGGTATGAAGTGAGGAAAATGGTTTTCAGCTCTTTTGATACCATGGTAGAGACTGTGTGTCCCATAGAAGATGTCCTAAAAGAACAAGGCATTTTGGCCAAAACAACTAATAACAACAATGACCAAAACAACAATAATAATGGTAATAAGGACAAAAGGAACTCTTATTGGAATAAGAATAAGCAGGTGGTCAATGATGGAGTTGTTGACTCATCACAACCTAAGAATGAAGGAGTTCATAATCTCTCTAATGTAGTCCAAGCCATGAAGCTGCAAACATCCTCAAAACAACAAGAGAATAAACCCAAGTATCAAGGGAGACCTAAAATAGAAAACAGACAATTTACTAAACTTGGGGACTCTTATGTAGATATTTTTAAGACCTTGATTGCTCATAATTTGGTACAACCTCATGATCCTTCAAAATTTTGCATACCAGATCCTAAACCTTATTGGTGGAATGAGAAAGCTTACTGTGTATGTACCACAATGGGATTGGACATGACATTGAAGGTTGTTTTAAACTCAAACATCTGGTTCAAGACCTTATTGAGAGTGGGAAATTACAAGTTGATGGATTGACCACAAATGCAGACCACAAAGCTTTTAAGGAGCCCTTGCCTAAGTATGAGAAGGGGGAGACCTCTCAAAACAAGAGTGGCAAGGCCACAATCAATTATACCTATACAGCTACAAAAAATGTCATTAATATGCTTGAGGTTGTGAACAATGATGTCAACATGATTAGAGGGAATGATCCCCATGACTATGATGTAAGCTCACCTCCAATATTTGATGAAGGACCCATTTTTGTGCTTAGAGGTCCTCAATCTTGAAGGTCATCTCAGTCTCTCAATGCTATTACTAGGGGTCAGTCCCAAGGTCCTATTATCATTAGAGGTCCTAACTCTAGCAAATCTAAGCAACCAGTGTCCAAAAGTGTTCCTCCCAAGTTTGCAGTTGGTCCTAATATAAGTTACAACCTTGTTGATCAATTACAGCAAATGCCAGTGTAGATTTCCATCTTTGAGCTCTTAGAATTGTCTCCTAGACACAAGCATGTCCTTGAGGATGCTTTGCGTGCAGCAAATGTCCCTAATAATATAGATTTTGACCAATTCTAGAACATGGTCAACCACTTGGCTAGCCCACATTACCTTACATTTTCTAAAGAAGATGATAAAGCCTTGAGCCATTTGCACAATCTTGCCCTTCACATTGAGGTCATGATCCATAAAACCTGTGTTAGGCATGTGTTGATAGATGGGGGTGCTAGGCTCAATATTTGTTCTCTAAGTCTTTTGAAAAACCTGGGTTACTCAGAGCATGTCATTGACACCAGGAAGAAAATCACTATCAAAGCCTATGATGAGGCTGGGAGAAGTTCTAAGGGGTTAGTTGTTCTTCCAGTCAGAATTGGTCTTGTTGAAAAGGACATTTTGTTTCAAATCATTGATGTTGGTCCTCTAGCATATAACATCCTATTGGGTAGACCATGGATTCATGACATGCAAGTAGTATCGTCTACCTATCACCAATGTGTCAAGTTTCCATACAATGGCATAGAAGTCTGCATACCAGGTGACAGTACCTTATCTGTTAATGCCATTTCAGCAAGGGCCCATGTTCCCTTAAATAGAGAAGCAGACAATTTTGGGGCAGCTCTTGAGCAATGTAAGGATAAATTCAAGTCCATAGACCTTGGTATGGGAGGATATCAAATTGACTCCTTTACAAAGTTACCAATTTCACCTAGGTCCTATGGTAAACTGTCACAAGAGATGCATCCCTCATCTTCATCCATGATTCTATTCGATACTTTTGTAGAATCTTCAGTACCTATTCAGGATGAGAAAGAAGAGGTGGCTGTTAGAGATTGGATATACAAAGAAGAAAAGTACCTACATAATGAAAATTTTTCCCCATCTCCTAAGACTTATGGGAGAGGATACACGTTTGTTACCAACATGACAGTCATGGCCCTCTCAATCATAGGCTAGATGCCAAGGCTGAACCACTCAACCATGCTCTTTTTGGTCATAGGACCAAGTCAACAGTTGGCCTGGGGTTTGATAATGGAAAGAATAAAAGTGTTCCTATCCTAGCTGCGATGGATAGTGACAGTGACTCAGATTATACACCTAATCTCCAAAACCAACAAGACATGTCTGATGATTGGGTACCCTCAACAACTCTCCTTTGGGGAGATTCAAAAGATTTGACAATTGATAGTCCTCCTATCCTAGATGCGATGGATAGTGACTATATGAATGCTAGATTAACAATGGAAAGCATTTCTATCCTAGCTGCAATGGATAGTAACAATGCTAGTGCTAGAGAAGGGGAGATCCTTCCCAACCTTGAGGCTTCTACATCATGAGGCCCAAATACTAATTCAGAGATAGACTCACATGATTTCGAATGGGACTCACTTTCAGATGGAACAGTTGATTTAGACATGGATGTTGTTCATACCTATAGTACTCAACCCGACACGACCGACAAACCTAGTGTAGGACTAGAGGACTGGACTCCTTGAATTGCCTTAGTGGATGATGCTTCGTTTGGTAGGATGAGTCCTAATTCGAGTATCTTAGAGGGAAACTTGAAAGATCCTAACTATGCGATCACCGGAGATAATGCCTTTCATATCAATAATGTTGAACCAGTCATTGACCTACCCCTTGTAAATCATCATTTGATTGATTGGTCACAACTTTGCCAAGAGCCTCAGCTCCTCACTTTTCACAATGACTATGAGATAGCCTGCTACTTGAATGCTCTTGAACCCATAGTCTCTTCCACCAGTGAACCTAAAACAAGTATGACAGAGCCAGATATTAAGTACCTCAGTCACAAAATAAAAGAAAAGAAAAAAAAGAGAAATGGTTTTGATGGCAAAAAACCACTATGTGGCGGTGTCAGAACCCAAAAAAGTAAAAAGAAAGGACGTATCTGAAGGTGAAAACCTCTTTGAGGCACCTAAGGATGGGGTACTTAATAACCTGACGAGTTATTTCCAAGATAGGTCCTTAGTTCTTATTGAGCCTACGCAACCAATAAATTTGAATATAGAAGAGGCTCCATAGGTGATTCATCTAGCTCAGTCTCTGTTAGTGCAAGAAAAAGAGGCATACACAAAGTTCTTACAAAAGAAGAAAATCAATTTTGCTTGGACATATTTAGACATGTCGGGACTTGACACTAATCTTATTATGCATCACTTGTCTATAGCTCCAGGAATTAAACCAGTAAAATAGAAGTTGAGAAAAATGCACCCTCATATAGCTCTCCTTGTTAAGGTTGAATTAGAAAAGCTCTTAGGAGCATGATTTATTAGAGCTATCGACTATGCCGAGTGGATCTCAAATATTGTTCCAATTTCAAAACATGATGGGTCCATTCGTGTATGCACAGACTTCAGAGATCTTAACAAAGCTTGCCCAAAGGATGACTTTCCACTCCCTAACATAGACATGATAGTGGACATGACTGCGGGCTATGAGATATATTCTTTAATGGATGGTTTTTCCAGTTATAACCAAATAAAAATAACTCCTAAGGATCAAGAAAAGACAGCCTTCACATGTGCATGGGGAACCTATTGTTGGAACGTCATGCCATTTGGATTAAAAAATGCAGGAGCCACATACCAAAGAGCTATGACCACAATATTTCATGATATGATGCATAAAAACATGGAAGATTATGTGGATGATACCTTGGCCAAGTCTAAGCAAAGGGGTACACACCTACAAGATTTGGAAGTAATTCTAGATCGAATGGAGTAATTTCAGTTAAGATTGAATCCAAAAAAGTGTGCATTTGGAGTTACCTCAGGTAAACTTCTAGGATTCATAATTTCAGCCAAAGGAATAGAGGTGGATCCCGAGAAGGTTCAAGCCATATTAGATATGCTTCCTCCTAAGAACATTAGTCAAATGAGAAGTCTTCAAGGATGACTCCAATCCATACGGAGGTTTATTTCACAGCTTGCAGATAGAGCACAACCATTCAACAAGACATTGCATAAGGGAGCCACATGTGCTTGGAATGAGGATTGCCAAAAGAGCATAGATCAAATAAAACAATACTTGGCTAATCCTCCAATTTTGATGCCTCCTATCCCAGGAAAACCATTGATTTTGTACATCTCAGGGATAGAATCTTCCTTGGGGGCATTGTTGGCTCAATTTAATGATATGGGGAAGGAAAGAGCCATCTACTACATCATCTGAATGCTTGTTTCCTATGAGGTCAATTATACTAGTATTGAGAAGTCTTGCCTTGCGGTGGTGTTTGCATCCCAAAAGTTGTGTCACTACATGCTTGCACATACAATACACCTCATAGCCAAAATTGATCCTCTAAAATACTTGCTTGGTAAGGCTCCTCTCATGGGTAGACTTGCTAAATGGATGATGATTCTTTCAGAATTTGACATAGAGTATGTTGAGCGTAAAGCTATAAAAGGACATGCCATTGCAGACCAATTGGCTGATTTTCCAATTCGAGACAAAGCACTAATGAAAGTTGAGTTTCCAGATGAACACGTAATGTACATGACTACAAGAACATGGAAAATGTTCTTTGATGGTTCAAATATGCAAAATGGATTAGGAGCTGGAGTGTTGTTTGTTTCCCCTCATGGGTGTACTATTCCTAAGTCCTATAAGTTATTATTTCCCTGCACAAACAACATTGCTGAATATGAGGCCCTAACCAATGGATTGAAGATGGCCATAGAATGGGGAATTACAGAGCTGCATGTCTTTGGGGATTCATAATCAACTATCAACCAAGTAAATGAAGAGTACCAAACTAAGGATGATAAGCTGATCCCTTACAAAAAGATGGTTGATTCATTGCGACACTATTTCACATTTGTAACATTTCAACAGATCCCTAGAGTAGAAAACAAGGTTGCAGATGCTATGGCTACATTAGCTTCACTCCTTCAGTTGGAGCAACATGAATCAAGATTTGAATTCCTGGTGGAAGAGCTACACCATCCCATCTTTGACTCCTCTAAAAGCCATGTCATTTGTACCTTGGTCACTCATGAGTCTTCTCGATATGGTGCTATCTATTCATACCTTTGCGATGGCATCATTCCTGAATCATTTAACCGATCTGAATGAAGAAACCTTGTCTGTAATGCCTCTCGCCATACCCTTATCTCTGGTGATCTATATAGGAGGGGTTTAGATGGGACACTTCTTAGGTGCTTGGAAAAGGATGAGTCCAACTGAGCGTTAGTTGACATCCATGAGGGCATTTGTGGAGGACATTCCCATGGTCTTGCCATGGCCCGAAGGTTGCTTAAGGTGGGGTACTATTGGCCCACAATGCAGATGGATGCTATAGCTTTTTCCAAATCTTGTGAAAAATGTCAGAAACATGGAAACCTGATTCATGCTCCAGGTAGGGAGCTTATTCCTTCTATTTCTCATTGGCCATTTCAGCGCTGGGCCTTTGACCTTGTTGGGTAGATTCATCCAAACTCATCAGGTCGACATAAGTTCATAATTACTGCTACTGACTACTTTACCAAATGGGTAGAAGCCATTCCACTCTCTGTTGCTTCAGGAAAGATAATTTCTTTGTTCATATTGAATCACATCATTTGTCAGTTTGGGATACCTTCTGAGATAATCACTGACAATGGAGGTCAGTTTAGAAACAAGGACCTTACACACCTCTACAATAAATTCAAGATAAAGTAACATTGGTCATCCATTTACTTCCCACAAGGAAATGGACAAGCAGAGGCCTCTAATAAAACCATTCTTAAGATTCTCCATAGAACAGTTCACAAGAATGGTAGAGACTGGCACTTATAGATCAATCCAGCCTTATGGGCTTACAGAACGAGTATACATACTCCCATAGGGGCTACTCCTTTTGCCCTCACTTTTGGTACTGAAGCAGTATTACCTTTAGAAGTTGAGATTCCCTCACTTAGAGTCTCTCTCAAAGGTTTGATTATAGATAAAGATTATCGTGCCATGAGATTGCAAGAATTGGAACTTCTTGATGAGAAACGAAGAACATCTTTTGATCACATGAGAGTCTACCAAAAGAATATCTCCAAAGCATTCAATAAGAAGGTTCACCCTAGAGAATTTCAAGTAGGAGATCTTGTCCTGCGTGAGAATCCTAAGAACCAACAACATCGAGAACAAAAGGGCAAATTTGAACCTAATTGACTTGGACCATACATTATTACTACTGCTTTTGGGATAGGTGCTTACTTGCTATCTGATGAACAGGGGGAACAGCTCCCTGATCCTATTAATGTTTTGCACCTCAAGAAGTTCTATCCATGATGCCTATTCTGTCTAGGGGCATCCTTTGTACATATTTATGGATCCTGAAAAAAATACCAAAAAAATTCACATATGATGCTGAAAAAATCCTAAAAAGCATATAAAGTCCTGAAAAAATACAAAAAAATAAAAAAATGCAAAAAATTCAAAAAAATAGAAAAAGTGCCTTGGTGAAAACCTGGAAACAGGCACCTTGGTAGCAAAAATACAAAAAAATAAAAATAAAAAAAATCTCCAAGTGGTGAAAACCTGGAAACAGGCACTACTTGAGGCCTTTGCACCCTTGTCTTTTAGCATGCATCCTCGACACTTAGCCATTCTCCATCATGCCTTGACCTTATTTGACTTGGTTTGGAATTGGTCTTTGTCTTTGTCCAGGGGGCATACCTGTTCGTATAGGTCCTTTAGGTGCGTTTGTCTCTTGGGGCATTTCACATAGAGGTGTTTTTTAACACCACCCCAAACAGTGTTTTTCAACACTACCCTAGCGTCGACTGTTTCTCAACACTTGTCAGATATCCTACCCACAGTCTAGTATGATGTGATATTCCTCACTAAACAGATGTGATACTCAAAGTTTGACTCTATGACCTACCCACACGCACTTAAACACTCGACTCACTAAGACTTAATTGACTTTATTTTTCTTTGTGTGCTGTCTATGAAGATTTATTTGATGAGTGGTCTCTCCCTGAGACATCTTCAATGATGTATAGCTAGAAGACTGAGGGTATGAGAACATGTTTTATTTCTTTATCTGCTTGTGGGTATATTTCATTGATCCTAACTGTCATGAGCATTTATGCTAGTCCTACTTGACACTAGGGATTGACAAAGTATCATCCTTGACTATTTCACGAGTGCATGCTTATAGCCATCTTGACCTTCTTATGTCCTAATGCAAGCATAATCTCGCTATAGTAAACCTAGGTAATCTCACTGCATTAGCCATCTTGACCTACATGTCTTTGGTGCCTTGGTGGGATTCCCACATTTCTATCTGACATAGATCATATTCATATACCCATAGTCATACTAATGAGTATTGTATGATCTTACGACGCTACCAATAATGCTTGATGATGATAATTAGATATCTATAAGCGTTGTGACCTTGCAAGTCAACCACTTTTCATAGTAGCTTGCATTCCTAGGTTCATGATAGTTTAGTTTTTGCATCTTGCATATGGAGAGAGCTCTCCTTTTCATCTTACCTAGACCTGTCGGTCAACTGCACTCACCTTTCACTTCTTCTCGATCATGTCTTTCACTTCTTGTCTTTCATATCACACCTTTTTACCCTTTTTATAGCATTTTGACTTTTTGACCTAATTTTCCAAACACTTTAGAATTGTGTGAAAGTTGCACCTCTAGCTAATTTTGATGTCCTAGATCCATTTTCAAACTCAAAATTGAAATCCAAGTTAATCTTGATAGTCAAAATCACATTTCAAAAATTTCACTCTCATCTACGCAGTTGGCTGATCACTTAAGGCCTGATCCTTCGATCTTTGTTGGGGCATCTTCATTTCTTCACCCCCATCTCTTTCAAACCTCCTAGTCTATCATTCATTCTCACTCACTTCATTTCTCTTAGGTTTGCCTTAATTTTTATCCTATATCTTTCCCAGTCAAACCTAGTCAACCTGGGGCATGTCTTCACTGCTTGATGGTTATCCTATTGTCCCATTCTTCGACTATGATTTCTAGTGCTTTGATCAGGTTTATCAATTTCCCGTTCTCCTCTACCTGACTTAGATTTAAATTCTGAGGGGTCAGTACCTATCAGCTTTAATCTTTGATTCAGCTTTATCATTCAGCTCAGCTTGAGATTCTTATTTTTAGACTTGATTATCACCTAGCAGCAATGGTGGTGATTTTGGCTTTCAATTTTTATCTCCTATTTTTCAGAATTGATTATTGCCTAGTAGCGACGGTGATAGTTTTGTCTAAGGTTTGATTTGCACCTAGCAGCGATGGTGTTGGTCTTGTCTTTCAACTTTTGCTTATTTTTGTCTTGATGTGTTCCCAAAATGAACACACATCTGGATTGTTTTGTGATCCCAAATCGATCTCACATTGCAACTTCATTCTTTGACCACATGTGATCCCAAATCGATCTCACATTAGTCAAAGAGGGGCAAATGTATGCACCCTAAAATGGTCACCTAGACTTTGGGCCCCCATTCAGCAATTTATCAAATTCCTGAATCAAGATTTTCAAAAATTAGCATTTTTCAATAATATCAATTTCTTTGATCAAATCCTATTTCATCATTTTTTATTATTCCTTGGGCTAACCATTTTATCTTAAGTCTTTATTTAATTAAAATGAATATTTCCTCCTCTTTTAATAAATAAAAAGCCCCCACTTTTCCTCTTATCCTAAGTTGCACAAATAAAGCATTATTCTTATTTTATAAAAAGGGAAAAAGCACTTTTTGTCTCATATGGACACAAAAGTCAACTCTTATTTTCCCATTGGAGGATATTTGTGCACATGGATTGCTCCTTTTTGATGCTCCACCGTTGATTAAATCTTTTGCCTCTTAATCTCTATGGTCCATTCCTTTTTCATTTCCTATAAAAGGAGAGCTCTCTTCTTCATTTTGATATGCATTTTTGAATACTAATGTTATGCTATAGGTTTTCTAGGTCATTTGGAGCTCTTTGAAGACATCCTTGCATCCAAGCTTTGAAGACATTGTTATTGCATCTCATTTAGTTTTCTTTCATAGTTGCATAATCATGGCATTCTTAGTATAGATTTCCTTTATGCAATAGATTAATCTCACATAGCTTAATTAGGAGGGATTGTAAGACTTGTACTTTCCTTGCATAGTCTAGCTTGTACTTTCTTTTCATAGATTAGATTTCCTTTCAAGCATTGCATTGTTATCATTTAGCTTAGCTTGCATCTTCATTCTTAGCTTACTTGCATTGCATTTCATTTGATTCTTGGAGACATTGGCACTCTTTCCCTTGTCTTCATTTGAATCTCTCATTGTGTGGTTGACTAGCAAGGTCATTAGCTTCATAGCTCTAGCTCAAAGCAATTTTACAATCTTGCAACTCCATACATAGAGAGCTATGGATCGATTTGTGAGGGCTCATTCTTGAGTTTCCTTGCATGTAAGGATTCATAGAAGTGCACTACTTTTGTGTGTACAGTAGTTATCTAGGTCATGTTTATTGGCGTGCTAATGTGGCATCACATAATTGGTTGCTTTTTCAAAATTTGTGGTATCTTTTAGGGGATATGTATTGACATACAATTGTTGTGCTTCATTATTAGACTAATTCTTTTCTATTCCCATCCCCACTTCACGTCCCAGCTCCACTACTAGCTCGTGGCTGTAGTGCACAAGCATTAAAAGTCATTTTAAGTAGATATCAACAACTTGAAATAACCACTTTCGTATCCTTATGCTCATAACCTATCTCAGAGCGTGTATAGTTATTATTCAGAAACGAGAACAATAACTATAAGCAAGTAAATCACAAACCCCCAAAAATGATGTAAAATCTAATATGCAAAAATTTGATATACGAAATGAACTATAATAACTACTATTATACTTCCCCAGATAAATTTATTTATTATTATTTTTAACTTGTTGATCGTCAAAGTATGCCTTTTGTGTTGAATATCAAATAGTGTAAGTTTTCTCTTTCTGTTATTAGTACTTGCTCATAGGCTAGGCAAGTACTATTGCATCTATTTTTTTATTTCTTCCATTAACTAGTGATTAAAAAATCACATTTCTACCAATTAAAATTATTATTTTTATCAAATTTGTTACAAAATTAATAATTTGTATAGTATACATGCACATTTTTTATGTTTCTAATTCAACAAAATTAATTTAGAGCTTTTCTATTGGCTTAAAAATTTAGCCTCTTATACATGGATTTTGTGGAAGCACTACCTCTATTACAATTTTCGAGGCAATATTATAGGGGCAAATACTTTACCATGCCCTTAAAATAATTCATATTTATTTTAAAAAATTGTTATAATATAAATGCATGGTTTTGGATATAGATTATTTATTAACTAATGTATATTAAATTGAATAATAAAATTTGTTATATGTATTATAATTAGATGTTATATATTTAGATTATATAACATAAATTATAATTATAATCTAAATATTAATAAACTTAACTTTTTTATTATATATTTTATATTAATTAACTTATGAATTAGTGATAATAATATCTATTATTTATAATAAATAATTATAAGTTATATTTTAAAATATGAAATAATATTATTTGACATAAGTTATATGAACTATATAAAATATTATTAAAATTGTTCCTTGTTAATTAAATGATGTAATTTATTTTGATTTTAACAATTTATTTTTTTATAGGAAATTATATTATATTAGATTAATAATTTATGTGAAGTATTTAAATTTTGATTTATAGCTATATTTTTTAAATATCTTACAATATATTATATTGATTATTTATGTATAAATTTATTTATTTCAAAAAATAATAATTATATTTAAGAAAAATAATTTTATTGATATTTTTAATTACATATTTTTAAAATATTGATAATATATAAAATTAAAAAATTAAAAAATAATATAAAAGATATTACTTGAAATCTTTTTAAAAATTAAAGATATATTCACTTACATTTATAAGGATTAATTTTGTTTTGTTTTTATTAATTTGATTTAAATTATGATAATTAAATATATTAAAATTGTAAAACAAAAGAGTAAAATATTTATAATTATTATATATTTATAATTCTAAATTAATCAAATAGCTATAATATTAATTACATTGTGATTAATACCAATTATACTTGTACTTAGTAACTACGACAATGGATATTTTTTTATCTTTAACTTATCATTATTAACTTAATATCCAACTCCTAATCAATTAATCAATCTAATTATATTTGTATGAAATAGCCATAATACAATTTGGAAGAATTTTATTATTATTATTATTAAGGCAAGTCCTTCACCACTGTGGCACTTGTTACAATTAATTATCAGTTGCTTTCAAGTCATAAGGTTCATTTTTCAGAAAATAAGAGGCAATGAAATCCTGTACTACGAAAGAATATTTCGTATCATAACATTTTCACTCTTCATCAGAATGGGACAACATAATTCTTAGTCCTTTCTTTTGCTAGGAATATTTGTGATATTTCTCTAAGAGAAAACTTTTCGGTTCCTAAGGTTTTATTTTTCTGCATTTTCACTTGGAAAAGGTAAAACACAAATTTATAATTAAAGGTGATAAGACTTTATAATTTTTGAAAAATCCTAGAAAACGTTGTTCAATGAGAAAGAGAACAAAGGAAATATTATATTGGCCTCCTAAAGTCTCAAGTGGTTTGTTTAAAGGGAAATAATTGGCTTGCATTTAAGGTCATGGGAATATGTGGCAATCATTTCTCTTTACCATGGGATAGGATATGACAAGCTAAAATTTATTAGACTTTATGAATTGATAGTGGACATGTTAAATTTTTATAATATAAATATATATCTGTTATAGGCAATATAGTATTTTAATTAATAATATAAATATATGTTATTTTATAATATATATGATATATATGTATCATAAATATATGCTATTTTATAATATAAACATTTCTATTTTATTTTATCATATATTTTATTAATTTAGAATATTTTTAAAAGAGAATATGCAAATTTTAGAAACTTGTTTTACCAAAAACCAAATATTAGTATACAATATATAAAAATTTATACTATTTATGATATATTTATAAAACTATCCTAATAGAAATATCATAATTTGACTTATTGTGGAAAGTATCTCCTACTTATCAATTAGTGAGCTCAAGGGGCTTTCTAATGAAAAGTTAATAAGGTACAACACTTGTTGAAGGTTTTGCAAGTGGCATTGCAAGTAGAGTGAGTGTAATCATGGAGGAAACTCTATAGTTAAGCACACTCAAGTTGGAGTAGTACTAGGATGGGTGACCTCCCAGGAAGTCTCGGTGCTTCACCTCTATGAGCATCACCTATATGTAATGAGTGATAAGTGTTCCATTCATTCTCATGAGAGATGGATTCTTGTGAACCACTACTCATGAAACATTAGTTAATCAATTTGCCTCAAAAACCTACATATTTGAATACTAATAGCAATATCATAATTTGACTTGATATGGAAAATATCGCCTACTTGTCAATTGGTGAGCTCAAGCAACTTTCTAATGAATGATTCACAAGACACAACACTTGCTAAAGGTTTTGCAAGTGGATTTGCAAGCAGAGTGGGCTTAACCATGGAAGGAACTTTGTAGTTAAGCATTCTTCATCTAGAGTATTACTGGGATGGGTGACCTCCCGAGAAGTCCCAATGCTTCACCTCTGTGAGCATCACCTAGATGTAATGAGTGCTAAGTATTCCATTCATCCTCATGAGACATGGTTTCTTGCGAACCACTACTCATGAAACATGGGTCGATGAGTTTGACTCAAAAAACTACACACTTGAATCTTGATAGCAATATCATAATTTCCTATCATTACTAAACACAATTTTGTGAATGAAGGTGTTTTATGAGGAAAAACATGTGTGCAAGGAAAATGGCTCTTTTTTTGCTCTAGATATTTTCAACATTTTTTAACAATAAAATCACATCTCCTATCGGCTCAGCATTGCACACACAAAAGCATGACTTGATAGTATTAAGTTATCTTGAGTTAATATATTTTTTAAATTTAAATTATATAAATTTTTGTTATTAAATTATATAATTTATATATAAAGTATATAAATTCCTCAATATTCTCCACCCCAACCCCCCCTAATTATTAACGATGTCACCCTAGAAGTTTCACCATCAGGATCCAACAATCCCTCTATGTCCCCCTCCTAGTCTATCCAGGAGATTCAGGAGACTGACCTAGTTCCGCATGAATGTAAAGGTCATAAAAGATGTGTGAGGAACCCATTTAAAAGGGTGCAGGATATTGAGGAATCTCATGTCTCTGAGTTCATGGAGGCTAAGGATAAAATGGTGGCTGATAGCACCCCTAAAACTGAGAGGAAGCCCAAAAAATGGAGGAATTCGGGTAGTCAGGTTGAGTTGGAGGTGGATTTAGGGGATAATATCTGGCGTTCTAATAGAATTGCCAAGGAGAAATGCAAAACAAGACTCAAGGAAATGACTTCTAAAGACAAATACCATTTGGAGGGTATGGACACCTCTGCCTCCACTGGTTCAATTGAGGGCTCCTTGGCTGAGCACTTGAGCTCACCAAGGTTTGGTAGTATTCCCCCCTTGAATCACCTATCGATGATGGAAGATATGCCTCATAGTAATACCCGCCCCCGCCCTCTCCCCACACCCAGCAGACCAAATCCCCTCACACTAAGCACACTACTGTGGCGATGGAGGAGAATGATAGGTTTAAAGGCTCTCTCAAGCAGAAGTTCAATGAGCTGGATAATGAGATCCTCGGCCTCAAATAGGACATGAGAGAAATCAAAGCCTGCGTTGCGGATTCAAACAAATTCACCCTCAAAGTCATGCATGCGTCGGCAGTGACCCTGTGCAACGTGCAGGAGAGCATGGATGGTGGCAAATTGGAAGATGACGAGGATAATAGAGACCTCTTCCTGTTTCTTCAGGAAGAGTGGGTCAAAACCCTGATGTCTAAACGTCTGGGCGGGAGATCCTAGTTGTTGTTGGTGCCATGAGGTTTTTGTTTTGGTTCGAGCCTTCTGGCCCCAGGTCTCTTATTTTTCTTCCCTATTTTAAGGTTAAGTTTTTAAAACTTTGGTTTAGCCTTGTATGGCAAATTACTGATAACATGTTATTTACTTTCTTCTTATGCTACTTTGGTTCGTTATTTTGAAAAGGACTTTTAAGTTGTTTTTTTATAGAGGCAAACTAGACACTTTTTATTTGCTGACTTTTTGTTAATTATCTATTGTATGACTAGTGTGATTAATATGTTGTTAATGTGCTTCTAGTCCTTTTGTACCACGGGCCAGCACCCTCTTGCTACTTTTTCTATCAAAAACACTTTTATTTAAGTTCTATGGTGTGTCATTAGAATATGAAAGGAACAATTAGGGGAAATTTGTACATGCTATTTACTTGTCAAGTCCCCCATTTAAAAATTTAGGTTTAAGTCCATATAGTCAAATATGATGCCACATCTAGATACTTTTTTGGCCAAGTTGTAAAAAAATGTGCAAAAAGATGGACGACTCATAATTGTGCATTAGGTCATGTTTATTGGCGTGCTAATGTGGCATCACATAATTGGTTTCTTTTTCAAATTCTCAAGAATCATTTTGGGGATATGTATTGACATACACTTTTGTGCTCCATTATTAGACTAATTGTTTTCTACTCCCATCCCCACTTCACATCCCAGCTCCACTACTAATTGTATAATTTTTTTTTTTAGAGTTATTGTAATTTCTTGTTGATAATGGAATAAAATATGTGGAAAAGTCTTTATAGTTTAGTAGACTTTGATTAAGTGTTCAACTTTCTGAGTTTTCCATTGTTGAGCTTATGTGTCTCTTATGAGATAGAATTAGTCTTTACATATTTACACTAAGAAAATATTTTTGAAAACAACCCAACCTCCAAAAATTGAATGAGTATATTCACAATATGAAATCCAATAATATATACATACATATATATATACACATACACAAACACACACACTACCTTATCGAACTCCATAATCAACTCCACCTTCTCGTATTCTTTTTCATTGATCAACTCTCATCCACCATAAAAGTTGTCATAGTTGCAACTAGTGACTTTCACAATAATTAAGGAGTAATTACAAATTATAAATCAAAATAATGTGACATTAAAATATAATTAAATATGTGACAATAAAGTATAATTAAAAATATAAAAAATGAAAAGATAAAGGTTGAGATGCTTTTTTCTCAACAAACATAAAAAAATATCAGATAACCAACAATCTAATCTATTATGTAGGTTAAACTATTTTGATTTGAAATATCATTTCATTTGAAAGTACTATGAAGATGTAATTGGAAGTGTTATATTTTAAATGATTTTTTAGTATAAATTATGGTTTAAAAATAGATAATTGATTCATTGTTGAAAAGATTTTGGAGAGTACTTTAATTTGGAGACTAATTTTATTGTTTCATTTACTAGTTGAAAAGGATATGAAATGTTGTATTTTATTAAGTTATTTTGAGTGAATTTATTTTTTTTATTTAAATTATGTAAATTTGTGTTATTAACACTTTTGTTTAAGTTCTATGGTCTCTCATTAGAATATGAAAGGAACAATTAGGGAAAATTTGTACAACTATTTACATGTCAAGTCCCCCACTTATAAATTTAGGTTTAAGTTCATATAGTCAAATATGATGCCACATTACTTTTTTGGTAAAGTTGTAAAAAAAAGGTACAAAAAGATGGAAGACCGAAGATTCATAATTGTGCACTAGGTCATGTTTACTGCCATGCTGATGTGGCATCACATAATTGGTTGCCTTTTCAAAATTTGTGGAATCTTTTTGGGGATATGTATTGACATACACTTTTTGTGCTCCATTATTACACTAACTATTTTCCACTCTCATCTCCACTACACGTCCCAACTCCACTACTAGCTCATGGTTGCAGTGCACAAGCATTAAGTCATTTTAAGTAGGTATCAACACCTTGAAATGACCACTTTCTTATCCTTATGCTCATAACCTATCCTAGAGCATGTATAGTTATTATCCAGAAACCAGAGCAATAGTTCTATAAGTAGTTAAATCACAGACTAAAATCTAATATACCAAAATTTGATATACGAAATGAACTATAATAACTGTACAATTATACTTCCCCCAAATAAATTTATTTATTTATTATTTTTTTAACTTTTTTATCGCCAAATTACACCTTTTTGTGTTGAATATCAAGTGGTGTAATTTTTCTCTTTTCTGTTATTACAACTCATTATCAGCTACTTCAAGGAACAAGGTTAGTCTCAAAAATCTTCAAAACCACTTTATAACTAAATTAAAATTAGGAGCAAAGTTGAATTGAGCGCAGACCAGAAGACCAGAATATATGACTACTAATCTGACCAACTTTTTTCTTCAGCCTCTGTAGTAGTAATCATAGTAATCAAAACAACCACATCTTTCCATTTTTAGATATTCATTCAAATACTTCAAAGATGTACTGCTATTGTAGTGGTGCAAATTTCCAAGCATGTGTGATACAGTTTATGGCATAGTGGTTTCCATCTGCTCTTTATGATCTGCATATTTTGTGGTCGAAAACCACAAAATATTTGCAAAAAATCGCTATGTTTTTGAGAATGTAGAAAAAAAAAAAGTTGACCATTTTTATGTCTTTGGTGTGTTTTGTAGGGAGCTTAGTCGCTGTTGTTTCCAGAGAGCTTGGACATACAATATTTTGACAGGTAATTGCACAATTCCAATTCTATTGGGTTGAAAATTGGAAATCGTTTGGCCTTTTCGAATCAAAATGGTATACCCTCCTCTACTTTAGTTATGAAGATCTTCTTGCTATTTCTTAAGTATTATTTTAATAAAGGATATATCTAGTAGTTCATTTTGTTTTAATAATTATTATAACATTTGTTGGTTTAATGTTTAATATTTTTGACAATATGACATTAATAGTTATAGCTTTAAAGTTGTTAATGTTGATAATGAATAGTTATAATTGATAAAATGTATTTAAATTATATGATGCCACATCAATAAACTAATAAAATATGACGTATATATAAATTTCATTTCTATTTTAAATTTTTTTGAACACCTTGACAAAAAATATACAATGTAATTTAAAATCTTAAACAGAACAAAATTAACTCCTCTCCCCTCATCACTTTTTATACACAAGATTGGTATCATTTTTATAAGCAAAAGAGAGAGTTAAACTCTTAATAACTACTATGAGTTTCCTTTAATTAGTCTTCATTTTTCAAGTCATAAGGTTCACCATTCAACCTTGAAGATAAGAGGCGATGAAATCCTGTACTGCGAGAGAATATGACAGCCTTCTGTTTCTCTTGAGGAATATTTGAATAGCATGGAGGAGGGATATTGATTGGAAGGAATACCATGGATATATTCATTCAATAACGCTTCAGCCTTTATTTACCTCTAATTCCCAATCCACGCCACGTCACTACATATTTATTTCCAGCCCACGGTTTTGACGTATTAAAGTCGAAAATAGCGCAAACTATATTAAAACACATGTTTATGTTTCCTTTCAAATAATATTCATTTATAAGTTATTAGTCGCATTCGCCAACTCAACATTGATCGATAATACATATTTCGCATCATAACATTTTCACTCTTAGTCAGAATGTGACAACATAATTTGTAGTCCTTGCTTTCGCTAGGCATATTTGTGTTTTCACCATGAGATATTTCTCTAACAGGAAAATTTCCGGTTTCCTAAAGTTTTATTTTTCAGTATTTTCACTTGGAAAAGGTAAAACACGAATTTATAATTAAAAGGTAGTCAAGACTTTATAATTTTTGAAAAATCGGAGAAAACGTTGTTGAATGAGAAAGAGAGCAAAGGAAATATTATATTGGCCTCATAAAGTCTCAGTTGGCTCGCATTTAAGCTCATGGGGAATATGTGGCAATCATTTATCTACACCACGGATTCATAATTGTCCTTAATAAGGCCCCGTTTGTTTGTGGAATTGGAATTTGGCCCAAAACCTGATTATCTCATAATAAGGTTTTGATATTCTGATTTTGTATATTCAGAATATGTTTTGGACCGTTTGGTTGACCCGGAAGATGGATGAGACAATCCATCTTCTGCGTTTGGTTGCCATTTTCAAAATTGGAATTGGAAGATAGAAATTCCTCTTTATGTGTTTGGTTTGCAATTTCAAATTGGAATTGGAAGATAGAAATTCATCTTTTCTGTTTGGTTCTACATTTTAAATTGGAATTAGAATTTAATTTTTAATTTGATATTTTATTATTTTAGTCCATTTTTTATGTATAGTTTTTTTATATTAATTTATATTTTTATGTACTAAATCATAAATAAAATTTAATATATTTTTTCCAATTCTGTGAATAGAAAACTTAAATAATTTTATACATTTATTATTTTGGTCCATTCTTTATGTATAGTTTTTTTATATTAATTTATATTTTTATGTAGTAAATCATAAACAAAATTTAATATATTTTTTTCAATATCATAACAACAAAAATAAATAATATTATACATTAACAAAAATAATAAACTTAACTTTAACAAAATTTAATATATTTTTTTCAATACATTAACAAAAAAAATAAATAATATTATACATTAACAAAAACAATATTGAACAGTAAACTTAGCTTTTTTTAATAATTTTATACATTATCATAAACAATATTATAACAAAAAAAATAATTATAACATTGCTCATATCACATCAAAATATAAATAAGTCATCTAGTCCACATATATATCTATCTCCAAAAAATGATCAAACTAAGTAGTACGATGATCAAACTAAATAGTATGATTGTTGCACAAAGAAGATTCCGTAAAAACAAGATTTCGGCTTTAGATGTAGCCTCCGCTTTTGCCATAGTTTTCTCGAGTCTTTTGCAATTCTTGCACTCGTCATCTACAACAGGTCTGTGTGTAGAACGTACTGATGATGTAGGCAATGACGGGGTGTCATTGACCCATCGGAAGTAACCACATCCACCTCCATCCTATGATACAAATCTAAGTTAGTCTCGCTATAATGACTAATATTTATTATTTGTAAATATTTAAATATTGCACAATTAACAACCTTATAGAAGTTTTTACAACCCCAAAATTTACGGCCTAGATTGTCCTCTATCTGTGACTTCTTCAACACACAACGCAATCCATCACCGTAGTCACACATAGGAGCATTCCTTGTAGCCATCAGCACTATATCAAGCAAAAATTTGTTCATTCATACTAATTTTGTTCGCTATAACAACATGACTATATTTTATGAGTACAAATTGAAAAAGTTATACAAAAAATATAATGACACAACTATAGCATCAGATATAACAATATCCATGAACTGGTTGGTGGTGTGAAAACACACCGTTAAATAAGAAAACGCAAGTAGATCCACGGTCTATGCCCTTATGCCCCACATTCGATGATCAATCCTGCATCTACAAAGTAAACATGATACAAAAACTAAAAGTTGTTCATTTTTAAATGGAATACACCAAGGAGTACCATCAGAAATTTTGACCGTTTACAAACATGAACAGTAAACAATCATCAGATAGCTCATTTTTTTATCAACATATGTGGATATTTTTTGCATCGATGTTTGAAATACCTTCTTGATTTGATTGTGTAGATAGTTTTGGATCACACTCTGTGATTCATCATCGGGATTGCAATAGATAGTTTGAGACCAAAATGATTGCAATAGACCAAAATGATGGAATTTTTTTTCAGTCATTTTTATCTCTTCCATCCCGATGAAGGATCATAGAGTGTGACCATAAAATATCTACAAAATCAAATCCATAAGCTATTTCAAACATATTTAATGTCAGCATATGTGTAGTCTCACTTTATCATATGTGTAGTCTCAAAACTATCCATTTCTATTTCTGTAACTATCACGTGTTTTTTTTAAATGAATGAAAAATGAAAAGAAATTGAAGATGAAATAGAGCATTAAACAAAGTAGAATTATTAAACTTAATTTCATAACGCAACAATAATAACAAGATGGTTAATACATACAAAATCATGAACAATACAGTCGTCTACCAAAACACATTTATAAAATCATGTCTGAAGAACTAGAAATGGAGTTAAGAGACTACACCTTAACAATACATTAAATGAAGCATTCATCATGTGGTACTCCTTCGTGTATTCCACTTAAAAAAAGCAACAACACTAACAAATGCAAGCTAATATGTCTGAAAGCACTCTAAATTCAAAAGACGAGAGAAACAAGGCTTCCTAAAATTGGAGAGAAAAACAAAAAAATGGAGAGAAAGACAAACACTATATAAAATGAAGTATAAAATGACAAGCACACTCTGTGAAAGCCAACATAATCACTAGCAACACAAAATAATGGAGAGGAAGACGAGCACTATATAAAATGAAGTATAAAATGACAAGCACACTCTGTGAAAGCCAACATAATCACTAGCAACACAAATTAATCTTGGCATGGATCCAAGAAATTAACACAATAAAAATACCGGCGGGTACTTACCAATGGCTCCAACATAAATATCCAATGCCTCCATTTCTCATAAAACTATATTTTGTAATGGAGATGAACAACAATATCATATTCAGTATCATATTTAGCTTATGATACTGAATATGATACTACTTATGATAATGAATATGATACTGAATATTCAATATCATATTCAGCAATCATATTCATGAACAACAGTATTATATTCAGTATCATAATCAGCTTATGATACTGAATAGTTAGTATCATATTCAACAATCATATTCATGAACAACAGTATCATATTCAGTATCATATTCATCTTATGATACTGAATATGATACTGCTTATGATACCGAATATGATACTGAATATTCAGTATCATATTCAGAAATCATATTCATGAACAACAGTATCATATTCAGTATCATAAGCAGTATCATATTCAGTATCAGGACATACCATCATATTCCATGCTTATCCATTTGCATTTCATAATTACACTCAATTTTTAATTTTCAATATGACATGAAATCTGAATTTATGTGTATGCCAACTTTAATTCAATTTTTGCTGAACATGATAGTGAATATGATAGTGTTGTCCATGATCATGATTGTTGAATATGATACTGTTGTTCATGAATATGATTGCTGAATATGATACTGAATATGATACTATTGTTCATGAATATGATTCCTGAATATGATACTGAATATTCAGTATCATATTCAGTATCATAAGCAGTATCATATTTAGTATCAGGACATACCATCATATTCCATGCTTATCCATTTGCATTTCATAATTACGCTCAATTTTCAATTTTCAATATGACATGAAATCTGAATATATGTATCATATTCAGCAATCATATTCATGAACAATAGTATCATAGTTAGTATCATATTCATGAGCAATAGTATCATATTCAGCAATCATGATCATGGACAGCACTATCATATTCACTATCATGTTCAGCAAAAATTGAATTAAAGTTGGCATACACATATATTCAGATTTCATGTCATATTGAAAATTGAAAATTGAGCATAATTATGAAATGCAAATGGATAAGCATGGAATATGATGGTATGTCCTGATACTGAATATGATACTGCTTATGATACTGAATATTCAGTATCATATTCAGTATCATAAGCAGTATCATATTCAGTATCAGGACAAATGCAAATGGATAAGCATGGAATATGATGGTATGTCCGATACTGAATATGATACTGCTTATGATACTGAATATGATACTGAATATTCAGTATCATAAGCAGTATCATATTCAGTATGTCCTGATATTGAATATGATACTGCTTATGATACTGAATATTCAGTATCATATTCAGTATCATAAGTAGTATCATATTCAGTATCAGGACATACCATCATATTCCATGCTTATCCATTTGCATTTCATAATTACACTCAATTTTCAATTTTCAATATGACATGAAATCTAAATATATGTATCATATTCAGTATCATATTCAGCAATCATATTCATGAACAACAGTATCATATTCAGCAATCATGATCATGGACAGCACTATCATATTCACTATCATGTTCAACAAAAATTGAATTAAAGTTGGCATACACATATATTCAGATTTCATGTCATATTGAAAATTGAAAATTGAGCATAATTATGAAATGCAAATGGATAAGCATGGAATATGATGGTATGTCCTGATACTGAATATGATACTGCTTATGATACTGAATATGATACTGAATATTCAGTATCATATTCGGCAATCATATTCATGAACAGCAGTATCATATTCAGTATCATATTCAACAATCATATTCATGAACAACAGTATCATATTCAACAATCATATTCATGAACAACAGTATTATATTCATCAATTGCATTTAAATTAAAATATTCAAATAATCATTTTGTGACAATATGAGCATATAATAGTAAAAAATCTAAATATATATCTATCCACATGATAAAGTACAAATCCACTGAAAATCAGTAACAACATGATAAAAAAATCAATGTTCTTGAACACAAAATACACTAGATATCATCATAAAGTATCATGCCACATCACAACAAGATCATCATGTATATATGATCAAAATGGTAATCACAAGTATGATCAAAATGGTAATCACAAGCATTGTAAATGTAGTTATGGAATGATTGAAAATGTAATTATGAAATGCAAATGGATAAGCATGGAATATGATGGTACGTCATGATACTAAATATGATACTGAATATGATACTGCTTATGATACTGAATATTCAGTATCATATTCAGCAATCATATTCATGAACAATAGTATCATATTCAGTATCATATTAAGCAATCATATTCATGAACAACAGTATTATATTCAGCTTATGATATTGAATATTCAGTATCATATTCAGCAATCATATTCATGAACAACAGTATCATATTCAGTATCATATTCAGCAATCATATTCATGAACAACACTATCATATTCAGCAATCATGATCATGGACAGCACTATCATATTCACTATCATGTTCAACAAAAATTGAATTAAAGTTGGCATACACATATATTCAGATTTCATGTCATATTCAAAATGAACAGCAGTATCATGTCAGTTTTTTAGCCTTTTATAGGCTTCCAACTCATTTAAAATCACAAAACGATGTCCTTTAAATTAACTATAAACCACTATATGTGGCTACAATCCAGTCGCTTCTCTCCTCCTCCGTCATCAATAAGAACCATTTGGCTCTTTCACGTTGACCCAAGAAGGTTTCGTATACCTTGAGGAATACACCTCTACTCAATCCGGGCATGGATTTGAGAGCGTTATAGGCATCCGTCAAAGCATTCTCATGACTAGATTCATCAATTTTAACAAGGTGAATATTGTTCATGCCCTCTTTTATTTTTTTCATTGTTTCAGACATGGAATCCAACGAAGCAGCCAGACTTGCCTTCTTCCTCTTTCCCACCTTTCTGCTTGATGAACTAGGAGTCTCTCTAGTACTTGTTGTTGCAGTGGACGGAGTGGAATTATAAGGCTCATCATCCCAATCAACACCACTATCAAGATGTACAGCATCCTCTTCATCATTCACATTGAATGGCTCTTCCAAAGGGTTCCCTTCTTCAAACTCAAGGGTCGTGGTAGCTGCATTTCCTTCAGCCATGTCATTACCGACAATTACACCCAATTCAGTGAAGTACTGAAAGGGATACTTTTTATACATTCTTGCATTTTTTAACTCTCTTCGCTGCATGTTGGCATAAATAAATGGATTAGGTTCTTTGTCTTTCATTATTAACTTAAAAAGAAGACAATATTATTTCCATCAAAATAGTAGAGAGATTACCCTACCTTGAGAAGCTCATCCCACACGCTGTCCTCAGCATCCATGGATTGAGTAGCCTCGTTCCAAGCTAAACCGCTTGTATTCCGAAGCTCCTTCATGACTCTATATGCAAGCTTCCAAGTTTTCAACTTGTTTTTGAAGTTGTCCTTGGATAGACTGAGGTTCAAATCAGCATTGAACCGCCTCTCAATTGCGGTCCAGGCTTCTTTTTTGGAGCCTCCATCACATTTTCTTCCTAGTTGTACTTGCTCAAGGAGCAAGTCTATAAGCTTTTGTTCCATGTCCTTTGACCACATAATCTTCTTCGACAAAGAAGATATTTGGCTCGTGTTAGCAATCTCATTCATGTTCATCAATGATTCTGTGTAAGCCATGCTGTGTATACAAATTGTTGTTAATCAAAGTAGCTTCATACATCAGTTTACTCAAATAAAACACATTGACCATTACAAGTCCAATACTTGCAGATAAAAATACAAGAAAAAGGAAACCATCATGTATATCAAAGTAGCTTCATACATCAGTTTACTCAAATAAAACACATTGACCATTACAAGTCCAATACTTGCAGATAAAAATACAAGAAAAAGGAAACCATCATGTATATCAAAGTAGCTTCATACATCAGTTTACTCAAATAAAACACATTGACCATTACAAGTCCAATACTTGCAGATAAAAAGACAAGAAAAAGGAAACCAATACAACTATTGTTGGGATCTATACTCTTCCCACATTCTACTTGCTATATCATTTCGGAACTGTGCCCACCAGTCTCTATCATTCTGAGACAACCCATATGTCTCTAGCACTGGTACATCTACCCCATCATGATCATCTTCCTCTTCAATGTCAATTTCTGGTGGAATGCCGTCCTCTACCGTAATGTAGTTGTGTAGTATGCAACATGCTAATACAATATGGGCTTGTGTCATGATAGGATAAGACGTGGCATGCCTTAGGATTGGAAAACGCTGCTTGAGAATACCAAATGTACGCTCTATTGAGTTTCTAAGAGAGGAGTGTCGATGGTTGAACAACTCTTCTTTTGGGTTTATTGGATTTTGTCTTGAAAACTCTTTCAGGTGGTAGCGTGTACATCGATAAGGAGCAAGAAATCCAGGTGCATTGGGATATCCAGCATCCACTAGAAAATATTTTCCTCCATAAATAAAGTATATTATTAATATGTGAAACATGAAAATATTTTCCTACATAAATAAAGTATATTATTAATATGTGAAACGTAAAAATATTTTCCTACATAAATAAAGCATATTATTAAACTATGATTTGGCTTACCGGGGGGAACAACAAGAGGATCTGCTCTTGACAGAGCTGAAGCTAGAACATGACTATCTGCGGCAGACCCTTCCCAACCAGCAAGGCAGTACTGAAACTTATGATCGAAGGAACACACACCCATAACATTTTGCGATAGGTTGCCTTTTCTATCACAATATTTACCCTGCATGTCGACATCGACGGTGACTGATATATGGGTTCCATCAATAGCTCCAACACAATCCTATATGATATGATACAATCATCAATTGCAATGTCAACCAGTCGTCAATGATAAAAATCTATACAAGAAAAATGTAACAACACAACAATTACCTTGAAGAATGGATCAAAGCGTTCGTTCCCACTAATTTCAGGAGGAGTGTTTGGACTAGGTGGTAGAAAGCAATCCTTGTGGAGTCCTAAGATAGCCCTCAACACATTGTGGAAGTATCGGCTGATTGTCTCTCCTGAGTGGCCAAAGTTGTGGGCAATCTTGCGGTTCCTCAAATTGTGGCCAACGGTGTGGAGGAACATCACAAGTTGTTCTTCTAATGTCAAGTGTATCGTATCTTTCAAGGATCCATTCAGCCTTAGGATAGTAGCTAGACGAAAGAAGGCTCCCCTACTCATGCGAATCTGATCACGACAATCCACATCATTGGAATGAATAACCATTCTATAGAAATTATTTTCTTTCCTTTTTCATTGACCCCTATCTGCATTAGATTCTAGGGCCTCCACTGCTGTGGCTACGGCAACACAAGCAATCAGAGCTGTGAGAAGCTGAGAATATGTGGTCCCCACAACTACCCGTTCTAGAACGTCAATATTCTTAATAGGATCCATCAATGGCCTAAAAACATAGGTACATATATAAACAATTAGATAGATAAATAGTTACATAGATACATACCTACATACATAGATATATAGGGTTAGATAGTTCATACATATAAACAATTAGATAGATACATAGATATATAGAAACATACCCACATACATAGAAAAGCCTCATTCTTTTCTTAAGATATCATAGAAAGATCAAGAGATATACCAAAACTTGAATCAAAATGACATTATTGAACCTAACAACCAACTAATATGATAATGAATATGATACTGTTGTTCATGAATATGATACTGAATATGATACTGCTGTTCATGAATATGATACTGAATATGATACTGTTGTTCATGAATATGATACTGAATATGAACATGCTTATGATACTCAATATGATACTGTTGTTCATGAATATGATACTGAATATGAACATGCTTATGATACTGAATATGATATTGAATATGATACTGTTGTATGATACTGAATATGATACTATTGTTCATGAATACGATACTGAATATGAACATGCTTATGATATTGAATATGATATTGTTGTATGATATTGAATATGATACTAAATATTATACTGTTGTATGATACTGCATATGATACTGTTGTTCATGAATATGATACTGAATATGAACATGCTTATGATACTGAATATGATATTGAATATGATACTGTTGTATGATACTAAATATGATACTGTTGTTCATGAATACGATACTGAATATGAACATGCTTATGATACTAAATATGATACCGAATATGATACTATTGTATGATACTGAATATGATATTGAATATGATATTGTTGTTCATGAATATGATTGTTGAATATTATCATCTCAAAACTTGAATATGGGCCTAAAATGGCAATATGCATCTTCCCACCAAAGAGGTGGAATATGAAATGATAACCCAATTTTGAGCGATTATATACCCAAATTTATTAAATAGTCGGGTCCGCAATCTTATCGGTCATTATTTTTATCAATGTGAGTATGTGATATTGCTATCAAGATTCAACTGTGTCATTTTTTGAGTCAAACTCATTGACCCATGATTCATGAGTAGTGGTTCAACTTAAATAACTTCTTAGCCATAAGGTCATTGCTACATTCTACACTTGCTCAAGGCTTATTAGGAGTTAAGATGACTTCTATGGTTACATGTTACATGCAAATATGGAAAGATATAAAAGTTAAGTAATGGATAGTTATCGAGATTTGAAATCCAAAATTTATATAAAAAAGATTTAAACTATTTAGCAAAGTCCTTGTAAACATATATGTCCAAGCATATTTTTTAATTAATATTTCTTTTAATCGACTTGCTTGGGGATAGTTATTCTTGATAATAATCTGATTAAAAACTTCTACAATCCAATACAAATGATCATATTACTAAAGATCATGAATTCGAAGATGCAACTTGATAGTAAAATTAGTTAAGAAATATGTCCTTCTAGCACTGGTAGAAATTACTAGCCTTTATTTATACCACTACCACTAGCACAATCCAATACATGGAAGATAATGTGGTGTTCTCAGTAATCCATAGCATTTATTTCTATTGCAACCAATAAGACAAAGGCCAAGTAGAGGTTAATATGGAACCATGTTTCTATTGCCAATGAGGCTTACTTAAAGAGTGACTTTTGTTTTATAGCTCCAATCCAAGTTGGCTGATTGATCACACTAAATTTGAAGATGATTTACATAAAGGATATATTTCCTTATGGTCCATACTGCCTTGTGCCATACGTACCTTGACCCAACTATCCATAGATTATCAAGTAGCTTACAGCGTAACTTACCATCCCAGGGCCCATGTAAATGGTTGTTTATACAGAGATGGAAAGGTACCATAACGAGATTGAAAGACATTATAATATCACATCAATGTCTTTAAATGATCAATGTAGGTCTATGAGAAGTTGAGAACCAAATGTTTGACAAATCTCAAATTGAGACTTTTCAAACACTTGGTTCTCATAGACCTACATTGATCATTTAAAACAGGTTCTCATAAACCTACTTTTGATTAGCTACTGAGACTCTCAATAGCTAATTTGAAGTTCCACATGGACTAACAACCAAAATAAAGTATCTGAAATTATATCTCAAATGTTGAAAAAAATGTATGACAGAAATAAAATTAAATGGATAATTCCTAGGAAAACAAGTACTTTCAAAACTATGTACCATACAACACTCCAGTGAAAGGAGTGCCTCATTCTTAAAATTAATGGCCACTAGACCCAAGATTAGTAGCCAATTGAGACAACCATCAGTTTGCATCAGAAAAATGAGCAGAGTTTACTCCCAGAAGAAGGTCATTGCAGAGCTTGACAATGTATTTATGTGAAAACAGTGAATGAATTGGGCTATTAGGGCCTCAGTGAAGTATTCACAAAGTGCTTGCTAGATTCTTCTTCCAGTAATGTGGATCTTAACTCTTTATTAATAATTACACAACATGTAAAAAGTAATTCACCATTTTTAATCTCTAGTGTAATGGTTCAAGGAATTTGTTATAATTAGTGAGCCACAACTGTTTAATTGCCCATGATGAGGAACCAGTGTAACATTGAAAAACAGAAGTAGAATCAGAGCAACCGAACTAATCTCAAGTTGAAGAAATTGATCTTGTAATGGGAGAGAGCTTACTGGCCCAATGAAACTTATTATTAGGAAACAAAGAGATCGCATATGCTGATTGAAGAAGAAATGCATATAATAAGATACAGGCAAAATACTGTGCAAAAGACAAGTTTTGCAAGCTGATTATAGATTTCTACTATAGTTTGGCAGGTAATGATACATACAATATAAAGTAGATAAAGTCCACCAAATTAATTTAGAGCTCCATGAGATAATAGTAACGCAAAATACAGCTTACTTAGGGCAAACAAGAGGAGTGCACAATGCCTCCAATAAGCCCTAAAATATAAGTAGAAAAATACTAAGTTGTTTGGTAGTATATGCCGAGGCAAACTTGTTAAAAGAGTATAATCATGGTTGCTGAATATGATACTGAGTATAATCATGGAGTCAATGATACTGAATATGATACTGAAAATAATCATGGTTGTTGAATATGATACTGAAAATAATCACATATAATCACAAGATACGATTGCTGAATATGATATTGAAAATATGATACGGCATTGAGTTTCAGACAACGGCGTTCGAAAACAAACCTAGAAATCCACCTTCGAAAACAAACCCTTTATCCGCCTTCGTTCGACACCAAACACCAGTCACAACAAACCCTCCGCCTTCGTTCGACAGCAAACCCTCATCCACAGTCGTATCCCCGAAAAAAAACTTGTATCCACGAAACATAAAAAATGGGAATAAAAAATAATGACCGAGAAGATTGCGGACCCGACTGTTCATCAAATTGGGTATATAATTGCTCAAAATCGGGTTATCATTTCATATTCCACCTCTTTGGTGGGAAGATGCATATTCCCATTTTAGGCCCATATTCAGGTTTTGAGATGATAACCCGATTTTGACAATAAGAGTTCCAAACAGTGGATATTGTTCAAAATCAGGTTATCATCTTCTAATTCCACCCATCTTCCACCAAACAAACGGGCCCTAAAAGTTTTAGTTTGCTGTTTAGCCTATTCTTTCTACACACAAGATTAGAGAGCCGATTTATTCTATTTTAGTTCTAAATTGATATTGCATAACAGGCTTGGAATTTGATGGCTGTATTGGCCGTTTTTTTACTTTTGAGCCATACATAACAAGCTGAAAATTTATTAGATTATGGATTAACATGCTAAAATTTTATATGACACTTAAATTTATTAATTAACTGTCATGTTGTAGAAAATATAGTATTTAAATTAATAATATCAATATATGTTATTTGTAATATATATATGATATATATGTATCATAAATATATACTATTTTATAATATAAATATTTTTATTTTATTTATCTAATATTTTATTAATTTAGAATATTTTTAAAAGAGAATATACAAATTTTATAAACTTTTTTTACCAATTTAAAATATTAGTATATAATATATATATTTATACAAATTTAAAATCTTTTGTCAAAATAAAGCATATACACTTAGAAAATTTCTTAATTAATTTGATATTTTTGCATATGTTACTAATTTATAATTATTTTTTATTTTTATATTATGTTTATCACAAAATTTAAAGTTTACATATAAAAAAAATGAATTTAGAAACTTACCTAAGAAAATTTAATTTTTTTGCATATATATTACTAATTTATACTTATTTTCTAATTTTATTATATTTCATTATTTCATCTTATCAACACATAATTATATCTTAAATTATTTAGTAGCAATTATATATAATACTACATGTTTTAAAATAGTAATTAGATCTTTTGCACATTAGAAAAAAATGACAATCAATCTTCATCTTCAAACATAAAATGAAAGGTATTAAAATGACCAAACCGTCGTAAAAAAAATCGTATGAAAGGTAGGGGTGACCGTCAAATTCCAAGCTTGGTCTCATGGTATGTGAACATCATGGTCATTGTATTTGGAATATTTATTTAGAGGTTTTATTTTGTATGTTAAAGAGATATTTACTATTTTCATGTCTTTAAAAATAAAAATTAAAAAAACATGTTTATATTATTTCTTATATAAGTTTCTTTGTTTCTTATTTTTTCCATTTTAGATTTGATTTGTTTTGATTACGTAAAAATAGGTTTTGAAAGGACCCGAAACCTTTTACAATAGGAGAACAAAATAGGCATTTAAGCACCAGTAGAACAAGTGCAACAACACCAAAAAAAACACCACACAAACTAGTCCTTAAACAAAAAGAGCAGCCAAAAGACAAAGGACAGCAAAAAGAAAGCAAGACAACAAGTTGCTGTCTAAACACATTTCATCAGTTCTGCTGCCTGATCAACAAGAATCTACATGTTTGCAGCAGACAACTTCAGATCATCCATGTTGTTCTTGTTGCCATCCTCCATCTTCTTGAACCTGGACCTCATACGCCTGCTAGGGCCATGATCATCTTTAGTGTCTTTAGTGTCCGTAACCTCATGGTTTCCTTTCCCATTGTCGAGCTTGTTCACCAGGATCTTCAGATGCTCATTTGATGCTTTTAGGATAGCATAGCTCTGCTCAGCAATATTCCCCATGGTCTTCTCCATCTTGTCAATTCTCTTTTCCATAATTTCAATATTCCTTGTCATACCGTTACTGTTTTCAAATTTGACCTCCATGGCAATAATTCTATCATTGAAAACAACAAGACCCTCAACCCTGTCGACAGTGTCAATGAGCTCATCAATTGTCTAGCCCATCATTTTCTCCCCCAGGTGCATCCTTTTAAGAACCTCCGTCTCTTTTTGCAACTGGTGAATATAGGCCTTCATCGCAGTGATGTCATTCTTCATAATACTGAGGGTAGTCAGAAAAGCCAAACATCCCAGATTTTCAAAATCCATATTCCCTCCCTCTGTATTCTTAAAACCCTTATTCCCATCCTCTGTTTTCTCCTTAGAGCTCTCCACATTCTCCTTCTCCATGTTAACCTTATCCTTCTCATACCCATCTTTCCCAATGTTATTCGTAGCCTGAGCGACCTCGTGCAAGATATTCTCCTCAACCCACACATTTTTTTCGGTTTCCACACTCTCCTCCATAGTAGGGTTGGTGTCCACGCGGTCATCCTGATTACTCTTTTCCTGAGAGGAAGAGCCCTCATCAGAGGAAATAACAACCCTTTTCACAACTTTCTTCTTCTCTCTTTTGGCTCTGGTACATTTGCCGATGGGCTCCATTCTTTTTTTCCCCCGTTTCTTAGAACTTTCCTCCCTACTCGCTTCATCCTCAACATCCATATCAGTGGTCAACTCCTCCACCTTCCTTTTCTTTTTATTTCTCTTTGGGATGGACTCCAGAAACTCCTCAAAGTCCCCCTCTTCCTCTTCCATGTCCTCCATAAAAGGCTCCTCAGAATCCTTCCCATCAGTGTCATAATCTTCAAGGGATTTTCTGTTAAGCCTGGGTCTTTCCACCTTCTTTGATTTCAACACCTCAAAGATGAGGACCATGAGCCCTTCATGGCAGGCATGATCACCCTCTGGGTCCCTTTGCCAGTGGAGGATAGAGGCATTCAAAGAGCTCAGCAAGTAGAAAGGAAAATTTATTTTTACCCCATGCCTAAAGTGGTTTAGGAGGATAAGATGATGGTTGTATATTTTAGTATAATGACCATCCAGGGTAATATAGCCAATAATAACAAATAAAACAAGGTGCCAAGGCTTGGAAATACACTTAGGATCAAAGTACGATTTATCCACCTTAACCATTTGATTCCTCTCCTGCTCCGTGGGCGCAAATGCCTCCAAAGCTTTGTCTGAAATCTTCCTATCCTAGTAGAAATTGATGCCCTTAGTCATCAAGCCAGATGCTTCAGCAATCACTTCCTCGGTCGTCAAGCCAGTTGCT